>JAOANR010000009.1:48903776-48936568 GCA_030278955.1 Hygrophila difformis
CCATTAAAAGGGGCCACTATTTCTTTTTGGGGTGTCCCATTAAAAGTGGTCACTTTCCCTTTTAAGCAAATTAGATTAACATAAGTATGATTAAAAACCCCACAATAATGACAATTGTACTTTCTGCACAAAGTCCCTATATATGTTTAACCATTAATATCTCAAAATGAGTATAAATAAAAATTATATAAAATATATATTCTAAACCTATACGATTAAACGATTCCAACAAGACCACACTTGACTATTTTTTCATTTCTACATCATTACGATAACATTAAGTCAAAGTTTATTAATAAATATGTTTAAAAGTCAAATGTAACCATTATAAATTAAATGGATTGATTAGTCAAATTTACGCACACTACTTTAACTACTAAACACCACAACCTAAATTCCCGTGCCCAAAAGAAAGTGGCAACTTTTAATGGGACGGAGGGAGTATTATCCCCGTCCGCCCGAATGGGCGTGATAGTATATGATAATGATAATTATAAAAAATAAATAATTTGTATTATTTTATTTTTAAAAATGAATATATATATTTTTTATAGTATTTTAATAAAAAATATATTTTGATAATTAAAATAATAAATAAACAAATAATATAATCCCATGCGGGTTTGGAAATACTATGATATTTATCTAAATATAAATATAAATAATATAATGTATGTTAAAATTTCTTTGAATTCCAATTGAGTCTTTACCCCATAATTATCAAAATTACCCTGTAAGGCCCACTAATGAGTTTATATTAAATGGCTTTATTTATGATGATAGCCCGTTATTGTCATGCGATCAACTCTTTTTATATAGGGTCTCTTCTGCATACAGTTTTTGGGAGTTTTTGGTAGTTTTAGCTTTTATTTCAAAACAAAAGTCCCGTTCTGCACACTAGTTTTTGGTAGCTTTTGGGAGCTTCTAGAAGCTTCTTTTTAGAAGCTACCTGTAGTAGCGTTAGCTTATTTTTCAGCAATCGCAATTTTAACCCAATAATCAACCCATTACCCAATAGTCTACATAAATATTTGTCCTTTTATGTTATTTCATATATTTTTTCACAGCTACAACTAGTTGTACAGAACACTTAAATAGAACTGACAGCTACAACTCACACAGCTCCTTACAGCTCCAGTTCCCTACAACTACAGCTCTGCGTGCAGAACAGACCCATAGTATATACTTCCTTCATTTTTTATTATTTACTACGGACCCACAGTGCATACAGTCCAATGCACATTTTAAATTATTAATAACTCAAATTCGATACAAGTAAAAATTCTAAAAGTTCAATATTTAAAAATTACAAGACGATAAGAACCTAACAAGATCTTACTTGGCTATATTTTAACTTATATAACTATGATAAAAATTGAGATCAAAACAATCTAATGAATAGTGACAAAATTTACAATGTTGCAAACATTAACAATCGGAGGAAGTATTAGATTAGACTAATCCCTAGAGGACCTAAACCCTAAATTCAAGACAAATCTTTTACATTAAACTGCTTTTATTCGAGTTCTATGTATACAAAAAATGCTTTGGGAAAGACGTCTTTCATTGTCCATGCAGATCCTTGAAGAATCAGACTAATCCGTTGAACCCGAAATTTTGTTTAAACGACTGGAAACTCATAATCACTCAAGTGAAATTCGGATAATCTTTCAATGTACATGTGAGCTTAATTAATGAACAAACCTCTCCTCTAAAACAGTTTTCTGCATATATAAGAGTTCAAGCTGAAACCTTACTTCCAAGAAATTAAAACAAATAAGCAAATAGAAGTATATTACTATTCTGATTCTGCATATAATTAATAAATTTTGAATTGTCACTCAATAGCGTGTATAAATTTTTCAAACATTAACCAAATGATATTATTGAAAATCGCTTAGGTAAATCCTCAACCTATAATTGTGAGTTGGGGAGTTACCATTACGTAAATTCCCAACCCCGCTTAAAGATTAATTTGTAACTATTATCTTTAGTTTTAATTTAGATTCCACTATTTTTTAGGAGACCACTTAAAACCACTTAAAAATTTTTATGAATCCACGGTAGTGATATAAAGTGATTAATTTGATTGAACGTTTAATGTGATTAATGAATTTAACCATGTGCTCCTTGGATTAAGTTATTGCCATTTTACGTTTATTATTTAAAGTTGTTTATTATTATGTTTGGTCAAATAATGGGTGAATGAATGAATAGTCGGAGACCTGCTCTGACTGTCGTCTGCCAAAACACCCACACAGCGTGCACTTCCGCACTACGCTTTTCTCATTTCTTCCTTTCCATGTTAACCGCCGTCTCCGCCGCGGCGGCACTACTCTTCGCTTTGCTAATCACCGCCTCAACGCTCGCGGCGGCTGTCGACTACGAGGTGTCAGCTCTGCTTTCCTTCAAGCAGGGCCTCTACGATCCAACCGGCGCCCTGAGCGGTTGGAATTCGTCCACACCCGCCGCGCCGTGCGACTGGCGAGGAATTTTGTGCGACGCCGGTCGGGTGACCGAACTCCGACTGCCGCGCCTTCAACTTGCAGGCGAGCTAGACCCGCAACTTGGTAAACTGAGCCAGTTGCGCACGCTGAACCTCCACTCCAACGACCTGAATGGATCGATTCCCGGAGAGCTCTCCGATTGCACGCTCCTTCGTGCGGTGTATTTGCAGCGGAATGCGCTCGCCGGAGAGATTCCTCCGGCATTGTTCGCAAGCCTTACGAATCTCCTGGTCTTCAACGTAGCTCACAACTCTATCTCCGGCGAAATCCCCTCCGAACTTCCGGCGCGGCTCCGGATACTAGACCTGTCGTCAAACTCATTCTCGGGGGAGATTCCGGCTAATTTTTCGTCTGACAACCAGCTACAACTCTTTATTCTCTCGTCCAACCGTTTTTCCGGCGGCATTCCGTCGACAATTGGATTGTTGCAGCGGCTACAGTATCTGTGGCTCGACGATAACCGTCTCTTCGGTACGATACCCTCGGCATTATCCAACTGTTCTTCCCTCCTCCACATTAACGCCGGAGACAATATGCTCTCAGGCGTCATCCCTGCATCAATCGGTTCGCTAAGGAGCGTTCAAATCATCTCTCTGTCTCGCAATCTGCTCTCCGGCACCGTTCCATCATCCTTATTGTGCAATTCTACAGTCAAAATTCTTGATTTGAAGTTTAATGCCTTCACGGGAATGGACAACAGTGCTGGTAAAGCGTGCGCGGGAATTCTCCAAACCCTAAATCTCCGTGGAAATCAGATGAACGGTGCGTTTCCTGATTTCATAACAAATTCCTCAACATTGAAGGTTTTAGACATTTCTGAGAATTTAATATCCGGCCCCTTCCCTACTAATGTTGGAAATTTGGTGGATCTGGAGGAACTTAGGGTGGGGAACAATTCGTTAACAGGTCAAATTCCTGAAAGCATCACGAAATGTGGATCCTTGGGAGTTCTTGATCTTGAAAAAAACCAGTTCTCTGGTCCGATACCAGAATTCTTAGGGGAGATGAAAAACTTGACAGTATTATCTCTTGGGGGAAATTTGTTCTCTGGAAAAATCCCACCTAGTTTAGGCAGCCTTCCTCTGTTAGAATTCTTGGATTTGAGTAGTAATAACCTGACTGGGGCTGTGCCTACAGAGTTACCTAAGCTGAACAAATTGAGGACTCTGAATTTGAGCAATAACAGATTTTTTGCTGAAGTCATGGTCGACATTGGTGAATGGAGGGGATTGGAGGTTCTGAACATGAGTAACTGTGGGTTTTCGGGAGAGATTCCTTCGTCCATTGGGAATTTATTGATGCTCACATCTCTTGATTTGAGTAAGCAAAACTTGTCCGGACAACTGCCCGTTGAGTTATTTGGCTTGCCAAGTTTGCAGGTTGTGGCATTGGGTGAAAATTCCTTCTCTGGAGAAGTCCCTGAAGGTTTTAGCAGCTTGTCCGGTTTGCGGTACCTCAACCTTTCATCCAACGCATTCTCCGGTAATATCCCGGCTACTTTTGGATTTCTGAGGTCTTTAACTGTTCTTTCATTGTCTCATAATCATATAAGCGGCTCAATTCCGGTGGAGTTGAGCAATTGTTCTGATCTTGAAGCTTTAGAGGTCAGAGGGAACACCTTGAATGGCAAAATTCCGGCGGGGTTTTCTGATTTGTATAACTTACAGAGGCTTGATTTAGGCCATAACAATTTATCAGGTGAAATCCCAGAAAGCATTTCCAAGTGTTCCTCTTTGGAGGTTCTTCTACTGGATGCAAATCACTTTTCAGGCAATATTCCCGGGACACTGTCCAAGTTAACAAAGTTAACAGCACTGGACGTCTCATCAAATAATTTGTCTGGTGTCATCCCATCAGATCTTTCCCTAATCTCAAGCAACCTGCAGCACTTGAATTTATCAAGGAATAATCTGGAGGGCAAGATCCCAGATGGGTTGGCTACTCTATTCAGCGACCCTTCATTGTATGCTATGAATAAGAATTTATGTGGGAAGCCACTGCAAAAGAATTGTGTGAATAAGAGCCGTGAGCGAAGGAGATTGATCATTTTCATAGCTGTGGCAACTGCAGGGGGACTGCTGCTGTTGCTGTGTTGTTCAGGTTACATATACAGCCTCCTGATGTGGAGCAGGAAGCTGAGGGCAAAGTCCATGGGGGAGAAGAAGAGGAACTCCAGCCCTGGCTCCCAAGGTATTCGAAGAAGTGGAGACAACGGTGGCCCCAAGCTTATCATGTTCAATGACAAGATAACGTACGCAGAAACACTGGAAGCAACAAAACAATTTGATGAGGAGAATGTCCTGAGCAGGGGCAAGTATGGGCTGTTGTTCAAAGCTACTTATGCTGATGGAATGGTGCTCGCAATACGTCGTCTTCCAGATGCCTCCATTGCTGAGCACACCTTCCGTAAAGAAGCCGAATCACTAGGCAGAGTCAAGCATCGAAATCTGACTGTTCTCCGCGGGTACTATGCTGGACCGCCTCCGGACACAAGGCTTCTTATTTACGACTACATGCCCAATGGAAACCTGGGAACATTGCTTCAAGAAGCCTCTCATCACGAAGGGGGCGGGCACGTCTTGAACTGGCCAATGCGCCACTTGATCGCTCTGAGCGTCGCGAGAGGACTCGCATTCCTCCACTCAGTATCCATAGTCCACGGCGATCTCAAGCCTCAGAACATCCTGTTCGATGCTGATTTCGAAGCCCATGTATCCGAATTCGGGCTGGACAAGCTGACAATAGCCGCAAGCGATCAAGCATCAACCTCGTCCACCACAGTCGGAACAGTTGGGTATGTTGCACCGGAGGCCACCCTGAGTCGAGAAGGAGATGTTTATAGTTTCGGAATTCTGGTACTGGAGATCCTGACGGGTAAAAGGCCGGTGATGTTCACGCAGGAAGAGGACGAGGATAAGGATATAGTGAAATGGGTGAAGAGACAGCTGCAGACAGGGCAGGTTTCGGAGCTGCTGGAGCCGGGGCTGCTCGAACTGGACCCGGAGTCTTCGGAGTGGGAAGAGTTCTTGCTCGGGGTGAAAGTTGGGCTGCTCTGCACTATGGGTGACCCTCTGGAAAGGCCCTCGATGGCGGAGGTTGTGTTTATGCTGGAGGGCTGCCGGCTAGGCCCTGATGGTGATGGGGTTTCGTCGTTGGTCGATCCCACAACACTCCCCTCGCCAGGAGAAACTTAAATTCATTCAGCATATTATCAGGTCTTATGAAATTCTTTGCATGTTGTTTTGGAATATTTAGGGTATTCCCTGTTTTTTAGAGCTGTATTGGTAGATTTAATTAATCTATGTTGATGCAGGTATGTTAGTTAGTGTGTATATGTTGGCTGCATTAGACATTAGTTGTTTCACAACATTGTGTCCTAATTTGAACTGAATTGGACAATTGGTAGCATTGAGCCTTTACTATATCGTTACCACCTATCGGATACTTCACCATTACAAGTTCTCTTTCATTGCACCATTATAATGATGATTCATTTTAATTATTAAAAGATTGAAGGTTTAACTATTTTCTTTTTGCTGGACAGCCTATACAGACTAGTAAAGGGTGGTGAGAGTCCATGCCACACAAATTATAAAGGGATAAAACGGAGGGATAAAGGCCGAGTGGGGAATCGAACTCTCAACCTATAGATTTAGAGTCGGGGACTTGATCACTAGGGTAAGTCCCAAATCCCAATCCCCTATTGAAGGTTTGGACTCCCACACACATTTGCCGACATATAAGTGCCAATGTTAAAAAAAAAAAAGCTTTGTGTCTGATAAAAAGTATGTTGATGATGTTATTTCCTCATACTTTAAACATTTAATATTTTCCGTTTTTTGTCAGTAGGCAAAACGATGGATCTAAGAGAGTAAGAGTAACTTACACATATCCACAACTAATGATGCATTATTTATATTGGATGGGGAATGGTTATGGTGCTTCCAAATATTTGAAAGTACAGTCAAGACAACAATCTTATTCATTGAATTAAATCTAACCGCTATAAATTAAAAATGGTAAAATTATATAAAAAAAAGTGTACTGGTTTTTCATTTACCAAAATCGCTGAATATAACATGTCGCTAAAATATGCATAATATGTCGCTGAAAAGTACTATATCAAGTTGTGGAAATACACATTTTAGGTCGTTGAATTGTATAGGCCTTATTGTTGAATTGTGTAGGCTCCATCGCTAAGATGCATTAAAATGCATAGTACTACGTCGCTGAAATGTTTAAAATTGTGTCGCTGAAATGAATACAATTATGTCGCTGAATTGCATAGGCCATGTCGCTGAATTGTATTGGCTCCGTGGCTGAATTATGTATGCCATCTTCATAGATTTCTCGAGATATTTTCTTTGTCACTGAATTGTATAGCCTATGTTGTGAATACAACATATTACATATCTAAAAAGTAAAATTACGAAACTAACCCTACAAATGATTCCAACCGTTGGATGGTGAAATTGATCAACAGTAGAGATTACCGTCTGCACTGTCAAGAATTCCCCATGTCCGAATCGTAACACGTGTGTATGGGATGTGTTCCCAACTTTATAGAGGAGATGAATTTTTTAGGCCATTACAAGGCACCATTTCCACATTTGGGCCATTATGAAATCAATTTCCAATTTTAGGCCATTAGAAACCATCTTCGACCAAATTAAGGCCATTTAGACTATTTTGACTTTTTCAAACTTCAATTAACCCTACCAACTTTTACTTTATTTCATTTTGACCCCAGATTTTAGTTTCTTCATTATCATTAGTCCAATATCAGCCCATCATGCTTCCGATAATTAAATTAAGCACTAAACTTCATACCTTGGCTTTGACCGCCTTGCTGCCGGGTTTCCTAAGCTCCGGGATTTTACGGACTTCCTCCAACCACGCAGCCGCGACCGATGGTTCACCGATTCTTGGCTCCTTCAGCAACAAACAGCACAGTCCTATTTCGTTTCCTACCTTAGGACGTATCAAGATATGAATAAAGGGTTTTAATTATATTATCGGGATATTTGGGATATTTGGAAGCCTGGATTTTACTGAAGAAATATTAAAAATATTATTTAAACATAATTTCCCCTAACGGAGAAGACAGACACTTAGTTCCTCATGGAGGATACAAGACTCTTGGGGGAATAGCCCATACTTTTACAGACTTGAAAGGAAATATGCAGAAAGAGAAATATTACAAATACTTTGAAGAGTTGGGAGGAATTTTCGATGCCTTTCATCTGCTTCAAACTCCTTTATTTATAGGCACCCGCGGACTTCAGCCCCGGATTCCAATCTTCCTCTAAATCCTTGTGACGTCACTGCGTTCGTCACTTGGCCTTAATTTCCACCGGCTACATTATTGTCCTTTTTTGAATTATTGCGTTAGGTGGCTTTTGTCAACTTTCCACCTTCTCTTGTCGGCCACTTTCTGCCAGCCACTCTGCCCTTCTTTGTCGGCTTTTAATTATGAGTGTTGCCGACACCTCTCTTTCTTTTACATCCAGCTAATCTTACTTTGGCTTGTGAAAGTTTTTTGGACGTTTCTTCCCTTTGTCCTGTTCGGGTCCGGATTTTTTTCTGGGTTACCCGGATCTTTGTACCGAATAGGGGTTTCTCCTGTTCTGCACAATATGGGCATATGTGGTTATCCCATTGGCCAACATGCATCATGTTGCATGCCTTTTTTCTGGTAGACTCGGTTGCTGGCAACTTGTTTTCCCAGATGAGTAACCTCTTCTTTTCGAATGAGGTTTCCGCAAACTCTGTGCTTTTCCCTGTTAAAGAATTAACCAGGAACGATCCATTTAAATTGTTTGAGAATATTTTAAACGGATATTTAACCTTTTCCATCTCGGTGAGACAGACCCAGAATCCCCATGCTCGTCGGGTGGAGATTTCATCTTCGCTGATTGAAGATACCAATGGTGCCTTCTCATCCATAGACTTAACTCTGTTGAAGGCAATCATATCAGGTCTCTGTAATTTAATAAATTGAAAGACCGGATAAGAACCTTTTCCGACTATTTCTGGTGCCGCTGAAATGAACTTAAGCTCCAGAATATCTCCTCTTTGCAGGTGCGGGTTGTTCTGCCATGATTCGTGCACCGCACTACTTATCCATCCCGGAAGTTTTTCGATTTCCGGAAACCCTGGTGATGTAGTATGAACAGATGCTAATGCTCCAAAGTCATACCACTTTCGAACCTCTTCTGGTTTCGATCCTTCGAGCATCCATACCCTGTTGTATCTCCCGGATGTCTCGATTACTGTTTTGCTAGGGTTAATTCCCTTTTTGGAAACCAGTTGTTCCCATTTTCCTTGGTAATCCAGCCAGGCAGTAGATAGGATCTTCTCGTCTGAATTAACCTTAGAGGTGCCTGTCATTGGCCTAAGGTTAATTTCTTCCTCTTTCACCCCAGAGGCAGTGGGTTGACTTGAGCTTTCGGAAATGTGACTTTCCTCTTGCTCAACATTTTTGTCGGTATCCGACAATGGTTCCTTTGAAGCAGTGCTTGAATCTGCTTCTTCATATGTCACCACTTTAGCTTTTTGGGCACATTTCTCTTTGTTTACCAGGGAAGCTGACGCTTTCCTGATTGGCTCTAATACTGTTTCCCATAGTGCTGTCATTACTATATGGGAGGTTCGTATATTGTTGCGGACCATGTCCACATCGCTCTGTTGTATTTGGCCAGCTGCTCGTGCATTGATCTCGAGCTGTCCAAAATGCTTCGATAGCTCCTCTAGGTTTTCTCTGAGGTGCCTGAATTTCGTAATGATGGAATCAGCTTCAAATGCTTCCATCTCTCGTTAGGAAATCTGCAAGAACATTTTCATGAGATTTTATAACATCAATATCATAAGTATAATATTGACATTCAGCTTGCCATCTGATAATACGAGCTTTTTCAATTTTTGATTCAAGTTTATTTTTTAAAAAAGCCCTAACATTAGTATTATCAACTTTTAATACAAATTTCTTTGCAAGTAAGAATAAAGGCCATTTTTTAAATGTTTTCCATACTGCAAAGAATTCCTTTTCGTTAATATGCCAAAGTTTGGCTTGTTGTTCAGTGAACAACCCTCCTGTGTATCTACAAGGTTCTTGACCCGTAGTTGTTTTTCTCATGAGCACTCCTGCCCATCGAAAATCATTGGCGTCTGTGTAGACTACCAGCTCATCCTCATCCTGAGGTATCGCGAGTTTTGGCAAGCTATTGCAGACTTGCTTTAGTTCACGAATTCTCTTGGTATGGATTTCTTCCAATTTCCATCTAGAGCTTTCAGTCTCTTTCAAGAGTGGTCTAAAATCCTTTCTATATTTTGCAAGGTCTTTAATAAACATACCCGCAAAATTTACAACTCCTAAGAAACTCTGAAGTTGTTTCTTGTCTTTTAATGTATCAGGAAAATTGCGGATTTTCTCCACAATGTGTTCCTGTAACTCTATTCCTGCTTCATCAATTTGAACTCCTAAGAATTCAATTTTGTTAGCAGCGATAGTGGCCTTTTTCTCAGAGAGAACTAGACCTTCCCTGTGACATGCATCAGAAAATATTTCAAGATGTTTAATATGCTCTTTAATATTTCGAGATGCAATCAGAATGTCATCTATGTAGACGAACATAAACTCTAGATAATCCTTAAATAGATTATCCATCTTTCTTTGGAATATCTGAGGGGCATTAGAAAGCCCCATTGGCATAACATTCCAAATATATTGCCCTTGTGGGGTGGAGAATGATGTGAATTTTTTCGACTCATTCTCCATCTTAATCTGATAGAAACCAGATTTGCAATCAAATTTAGAAAACACTTTAGCACCTTTGATGCAATCAATTAAGTGTTCTCTACTCGGAATGTAATAACCATCAAACTGTATTATTTTGTTAATACCTTGATAGTTTATTACCATCCTGGGTTTACCTCTCTTTATTTCACCGTGGTTTCTTACCAAGAATCCAGGGCTACTATAAGCTGAGACTCCAGGCTCGATGAGTTTAAGATCAATATGCTCCTTGATAATTTGCTGCATATCTTTCTTATCCTGCATATTCATTAAGATGGGTTTGTATCGAACATACTCATATTTATATTGTTCTTTTACATGTAGAGTAGCTTCGATCTTGTTTTTATCCCACCATGCCAGAGGATCCTCGTTAAAGTTTCTCTGGATAAGTCTTTTGACATTTTCGAGGGACAATTTAGTTTCCCCATCAATGTCTAGTGAAGTTATATTTAATGACTTCATTTCCTGCATTGCTTCTTTGAGATTTATAATTTCCTCAATAGAAGCTTCATCAAATCCTTGTTGTTAAAAGACAACAAAGCCTTACCAAACTTTCTTTTATCCTGCATTTTTGGATGGGTTAGTTTGGCATCATTATCACCACGTTTGCTGTGAAATAATATAGGCATTAACCTGTTGAATGCATTTTCCCTGCGCAACACCTGTATCTCATTTCCACAACTTGTGGTAAATATTAACAAATTTCTTTTGTTATCTTGAACATATTTTGTAAAGGATTGTATAAAATTGTTCCCTAACAAAATATCTGCTCCTGTATCATGAAAGTAAATAGGAGGCGTTTTTACCTTATACCAAGGTGTACCAAATGCTCCTCCAATCATGATATTGGCTTGTCGAATACCCTTATTTAGTACTAAGATTTTTTGGGAAAAATCTCTTCCTGCAATAATGGGTAATGATTCCATAGCTTCGCTAGGGAAAACTCCTGGTTTTGGCGTGCAAATACCTGATCCTGAATCAATATAAGCTGCGAAATATTCTGACTTATATTCTCCATATATTATCCCTACTGAGATATAAATGGAGAATGGACTTGTCATTTAATTCTGATGGTGTGACCCTTCAGATTAAATTCTATACCATTATCCTTTCTTACCCATGGTTAATGATTTTCGAGAAAACTTAATCCCAAAATCATAACCCCATTGTCTTTTCCGGCGGTGCCTAAGACTCTGATCTCGTGTCCTGCAATTTCAATTGTTCCTTCATAGGTTCCAATTGATGGCTACTGCAAGTAGTATAAGTCATCACATGGAAAACGGTTAATCTTTTCAGTGATGTCGAATATTACTCGTATTTCTTTCCATCCTTCAGGGCATTTTATCTTTATATTATCTACCCCAATGGATTGAGGAGTTAGATCTTTGATGAACTCCTTCCCTTTATATGCCATAATTCTGTCTTCCGAAAAAGACATACGGCTTGCGTACTCAATTCTAGCACTCGTTGATCTGTCTAGAATTGGATGATCTCTTATTTGTATGTCTACTCCTCCTAACCTTGGAATCTGGGTAGGATTTGGAGTCATGACTTTAGCAAATTCCTTGAAAATTCTAGGAATTTCTATATATTCTTTCCTGAGAAATAAGTCAGAATGATGACTATTGGAAAGTGCATAAGAGATTCTATAAGTTATAGAATATGGCCTGTTCCCTTCTTTCATCAGATCTTTTCTTTTAAAATCCTGATGAAGGGTTAGAACTATACTAAAATCTTGGTCAGCTAAGTTATAGGAAATTCTGGGATGTATGTCAAACATTAACTTCCCAGCATATAAATTTCCTACCATAGTTCCAAGAAGACCATCTCTAAGGTTATTGATTCTTCTATCAGTGACTGATAGATGCAATTCAGAATCAATGCCTTCTTTGAAGGTTGCCTTAATTACTACTTCAATGGCTCCTATGTGGATCCATTTCATAGTAACGGCGATTTCCTCATTCATTCTGCTTAATTCCTCAAGAATTTCTTCTTTAGGAATTAATTGCATATCCATAACATTACAAGTAAGTTCCATAGGAATTGCAAACTCACCTGCACTTACCTTGTAGATGATGTTATGTCTTCTCTGGTTGAGTCCCATCTGGTTAAGAACTCGTCCAATCCCGCCAATTCTGAATCCGTCATATGGGCTGAGGTTGGAATCTTGTCGCATTATTCTTTCCATGGTTCGATTCGAGATCGTCATCCTTGGAAAGAATCCTGATAGGTTTTCAGTGGTCTGAATCCTGTCTTCTTCAGTCAGACTCTGTTGAAGATCCATCTGAATATGAGTCCGAGTCACTTCTTAATTCTTCCTCGTAGATGCTTTCATCCGAGGGGATGTCCTCAAACTGATAGACTGGTACCAGCTTTCCATGGTAGACTGCTTCCACAATATCCTCAGTGGCTTCGTACATTCGTACCTCACGATTCTGAGGGCAATCGGGTGAGATATGACCTCTGGCTCCACACTTCCAATAGTTGCAGTCCTTGAAACTTTCGTTGGCTCGGGTATGGGCTCGTCTGAATGTCCTCTTGGACGTCGTTCTCCCCGTGCTCCTTGCTGCTGAGCTAGTTGAACCTTGGGATGAACTCTTCGTCGTTCCCGTTCTTTGTCCAGTTTTGTATGATCTGGCCTTGCTCTTGGACCACCATGCTCTTCTTCTTCGGAATGGAGGTCTTCTGAAACTCCTACTGTATGAGCCCCGACTCTTCTTCTTTTTCCTCTTTTCTCCTGATTCTCCTATAATTGTTGGAAAATCGTTATTTTCACAGCAAAGAGGAGTTCTTTTTATTTTACCTCTTAGTCTCTTGATGTTCTTTTGGGCTGCTGCCTGTTGACACCATTCTCTGAGCTTATCCTTTAAGAAGGACATTCTTCGAGCTATTGAGTCCACTGTACCAGGGGGTACTGTGTACGATTGGATCAACATTTCTCTCCATGGGCTGCAGATCTTTGCAAAGAACATGGGACATGCTACTTCGGCTGTCATTTCACTCCGAAAATAGTATTTACGAAACCAGTAGATATATTCGTCTACTGCGCAAATACTTCTTAACTCCATACCCAACAGTGCTTGGGTATAGACTTTGATTTTTTCTGTTCTCTGTTCTTCAAAATAACCATCTCCTACAAAATGGGTTTTGAATAAGAGGCCAAACCTTTCACAGATTGTGCTTTTGGATTCTCCTTCGAGTATTTGCTCCTTTAAAGCAGCCGTGGAGTTTTTCCAGCCCAGCTTTGCCGATCCTTCGAGACTCAGCTCTATTAATCTGACAAAGTTTTCTTTATCAAGTTCCAGGGTGGTTGCTGCAATCTTCATTGAAGCTACCCATTCATCGATCAGGTCTTCGATGTTTCGGAAGTCGATAACGTCGAGGTTTAGTGTTATGCCATATGGATTTAATGGTTGTAACATCGTCTTGGCCCACGGTGTGGATTCTGGTGCTCTACTTGGGTTCCGTCCTGGGTTTCGTCTTGCATTGAGATGCACCTCAGGATACCTGTTCATGTAGAAGTCTGTACTTTCTCTCATTGGAACATCAGGCGGTCCATCGTGGGTCACGTTGGATCCTGATCCTTCCGCATAACCCAATTGAAGGACTTCATTGGGTTTTACATTAACCAGATCCATAATCCCAAGTTGGGAAAATGATTCTGCTAATTCTTGTAGATCTGATAGATCTGCCCTGGAAACACTCATTCGACTGTTTTCAGGAGATCGATCATAAGCTCTTCTTGTGATTTCTGCTTTGGAACCATAGTTGCTTTACCCTTTTGATGTAAAGCTTGTACTGGTCCGAATGCATCTCTAATATTGGCTTGGTTATTCTTGGAAGATCCAGGAATATCCTTCTGCCTTTTCTTGATATCCGAAATGTCAAATTTCAGATTCAAAATTTCTTTCTTTAGATCTTGAAATACTTTCAAGATCTCATCTGTTGTCTGATTCAAGTTATCTATTTTCCCAGGTATAATTAATACCCGGTTACCAAAATATTGAATCGTCTTTTGGATTTCTCTTAAGTCTTTTGATAACTTAGAGCTATCCGGATCAATTTCTTTCCAGTCCGTTCCTCTCATTTTTAGGAAAGAAACTGATTTTGATAATATCTTGTCCATGGGACAAGTTCAAGAAATTCCTTTGGAATTTTCTATTTTTTATTTCCAAAATTTGGAAATAACTTGTGGGTTTCAAATTAATTGAATCCATTAAATAATTAAATCTTCTCCATTAAGAAATAAAATATTATAAATAATATAATTAATATGTTCTTCAATAAAACCTAGGCTCTGATACCAATTTTCAAGCGCATTGGGTGTCATTTATATAGCGAAAACTTAAGTATATTGACAAAGGACTAAAGTAAATAAAGTCAAACTTTCTTAGGGTTTTAATGAAAGAAAGGAAAAGTTGTTGGGAATTAATTAATTTTCAAATTGGTCCTTATGGCTTAATTTCATTCAACATGTGTTTGTAATGGCCTAATTCTGAAAATTCAACTTATAATGGCCTAAAAGTAGAATAGGCTCCTTGTAATGGCCCTTTTTATTACTTTCCCCCAACTTTATATACAAATATTAATTTAAATGTGTTATTAAAACTTAAAAGGATCTGCTTACCGAAAAAAACTTAAAAGGATCTTATTCTGCTTACCAAAAAAAGATCTTATTTTAATTTAAAGATAGTATATATGCTTAATTAAAAATAAATTAGTAGATATTCATTGGATTTTTTTTTTTTTTTTTTTTTTGGGTGAACCCGGTGAGATTTTAGACTGTTTTGAAACTCAAATATAACCTTCCAAGGTAGGAATGAATTTAGCGGGTAGACTTCCAAAGTAATTCTCTATCTTCACAAGACTCGAAAATGAGACATTGTTTAAGTCATTAGAATCACATAACCACTCAAGCCAACCTTATTGCTGTTGGATTATTAAATTAAGCTAAATGTCCAAACTCGGCTCATATTCAAACTAGTGCCCATATGCTATGCTATAGTATACGATGAAAAAAGTGTGTCAAAACCAACTATTTAGCCTAATTTAATGAGTACAATACTCTATTTGTTCCAATTACTATACATGTATATATTGTGGACCAAAAATGAAAGCATTTGTATTAATAACCTATTTTAATCAGTTTCTCTTTTTCTTTTACATAAGTTGCTATCCTAATTTCTAAAACACCAATTGGATGTATAGGGGATGGGATCACATTGCAATTTGCAAGAACACCGTAACACAAGTGGAGTTGGGTGCGCTTTCAAAACACAGTGACAGTAACAGTGTAATGCCTGCACAAAAATTTAATTAATGCAACAAACAGAAAGCTAGGGAAGATGGGTGTCTGTACTGACTGTAATGAATAAGACTGAAGACTAGGGCAGCTGAAGGCTGCAGGAGCTGCAGGCCAACAACAACAACTAAACTAGTTTTTGAATTTGAGGCATGCATGTGACTTGTCATGAATTACTACTATTATTGTATCGTATTCAAAGAAAATGCAATATTCATCTATTTCACGCAATCCAATGCACATTTTAACGCTTAATATCTCAAATTGTGTAAAAGTAAAAGTTATAGAAGTTTGATATTCTAAAACTACGCGATTAGATGAATCCAACAAGGTCCCAATTGATTATGTTCTATTTTATATAACTGTGTTAAAATATTGAATCAAAATTACTCAATTGTAGAAATTCATGGATGAGAGGCTCACACCTAAAACCAATTGGTGATAGGTGGAGTTGCTCCCAACCATTTGAAGTAAGTAAGATAATAGGAGGACCACATTTTAACCAACGTGGGATATCAACATCAATGAATAGTATAAACTATTTAAATGTTCCAATTTTTAACAATGGATAAGTGTGTAACCCAAAAAAACAATGGAGAAGTGTACTTCCACTGGACAGTGATGGATCCATCAGTGCCAGCTTTTGTTATTACAATTCACGTACTACTTGCTATCAGGCAATGCTATGGCATCACCTCATTTATGAATTATGAATGAATGCTAATAATAATAATAATAATAATAATAATAATAATAATAATAATATTTATAATAAATTTAACCCCACAGACGACAGCCCCACTTCTTTAATTTACTCCTACACTAGCTCTGCTGCTGCATAAATCAGCCTTTTCATCCTTGCACTAAATGACTTCTCCCACTTCTTGTTTTATATCCAAACCTTACTGGGTTTGAAATCAGTACACATATTGAAATTATGATTTGAATTGATTTCAGTTTATCATTATACAAGTGTAAGATGAAGTTTGAATGATATCAAATGTAATTAAGAAGAAAAGTTAAAGTTGGATTTTCCAAATTTTAAGATCATGAAAGGGGTGGATGTTTGAGTTCATATTGTTATTACAGTTAATGCCCAAAAATCATTGGTGTTGAATTATTGAGAATAAACAGAAAATAGAAATCTACAGTGGACGATGCATTATGATTTCTTTAAATTGATCTTGAATCAGATGTGCAAGAATTGTACCCACGAGTCCACGACGATGAATCATCAAAACCTTGGAAGAACCCTTATCTGTGGAGCTATTGTCTCTTCACATTTTAGTGTACAACTACAGGAATGGAACTGGATCCTTGTAGTATTGGTTTGGAAAAAATTAGTAAGGGGCCGTTAATTTGGAATGGCTTTTGCAAAGGTACTTTTGGCTTTTATTTCTGTCAAAAGCATTTTTGATGAAAAAATAGTGTTGGTTTGGTTTTTTTAGAAAAAGCAAAAGCACATCGAAAAGCTGGAAAAGTGCTTCTAGGACAGGGGGTGCTTCTCCGAAAAACAAAAGCCAAAAACACCTAGTAATGTATGAAAATCTTAAATGCCCCTACTACTTAATATAAATTGCACTATAAACACGCAAAACTTATCCCATATGAAAAGTATGTCATTTTTGCTAATTATTTCATTCCAAAAGCATTTTCCACTTTTACACATCCAAATACATTTAAAAAAAAAAACTGCTTTTCAAACATTATATCCAAACACAAAAATTATCTGCTTCTACTTTTGGCTTTCACTTCTGCTTTTGTTTATGACTTCTGATTTTTTCAAATGTCAATCCAAACGGGTTCTAAAAACCAGTTTGTTGAAGAGGCCAGAGGGTATTCCTATTCATATTCTCGTGGACCCAAGTAAATGGGTAATAGCACAAAAAATGCAAGTTTGCCCAGAATGGTAGTATTTCTTCGCATCATGTTAGAGGAAACGCTGATACCCTAGGACACGCTAGCAAATCATAGTTGCTAAGACTATCTATCTATAACCACCACAACCACCCAACCATCCAACCATCTCATTATTTAATTAATTTTTCTCTCCTCAACTCATCAATATTCATCCCAACCCAACCACCCAAATTTTACATACTTTATCAATAACCACCCAACCATCCAACCACAATATTATACAGTATATAATTATTTTAATTTATACAATTTGAAATATGAAAAAATAATTGTATCAAAATATAAATATTTTAATCTTACTTATAAAGAATAAAAAAATCTAAAATATTAATACATTTTTTTATTTATTTTTATTTTCTGTAAATTTTAAAATGGATTAAATATATCAAAATCGATATATTATGTATTTAACAAAAATATAGCAAGAGTGGTCTCTATTTGTAGATAATGAAAAATTATAAAATATGGTATATTTTTTTATTTATTTTTATTTTAAAATATAAAAAAATATAATAGTTTTAATGTAATTTATTGAAAATTTTGATTGACCACAATGGGAAGGATACAAATGTCCCCATCCCATTGGCCAATGGAGATGAGACCAAGTGGTCTCATTTGGTGTTTGGTCGACCATGAAGATGAGACCACACCCCATTTAATTTTATTTTTTTTTTAAAAAATAATGATGTAGCATGGTTGGGTCTCCCCTTAGTGGTCATGAATAAACATGGTCTAAGTGTATTCCAGCGTGATCAGTAACTTGCGTGGCGTTATAGGATACGTCTGGTATGAGAGGATGCACAAACAATTTCAAAAATTGGGATTCAAAAGTTATTCGCGTGTGCCCAAGGACGCGCTAACTCTTGACATGGACATTTGAAGGACACGCTGATATCATTTCTAGCTCACTATAGCTCTCATTTTGATGTCATATCACTCATAAGTCCATCTCCATCCAAGCTCTTTTAAGACATCTCCAACAAGGGGAGCTACCCCCACTGCCATATTAGCTGATGTGGCAAATGCTCCTTTAAATTGGAGCTTTTGCAGCTTTTTTTTTTTTTCTTCCTTTTTTGTTTTCTCTCTTTTTTTTAAAATTTTAAAATACAATAATTATAAGTATAAATAACTAAATAATTCTATAAAAAAAATTAATTAAAAAGATTTTTCTTATATTTTTTATTTAAATTCTTTACAATAATGATGTGGAAAATATTGAGTTGTTTTATTAGAAATGAAAATGAGATAAAGTTAATTAATGATGTGGAAGAAAGAGAAGATGATGTGGTGGGAAAAAGTAGGAGAGTTAGGAAAAAGTAGGAGAGCTTTGTTGGAGATGGCCTAACTCTCCTACTTTTTCCCTCCACACCAGTTTCTCTCTCTGCCACATCATCCAGCACTTCATCCCATTTTTATCTCCAACAAAGCTCTCCATTCTTTTCCACATCACTAATATTTTTATCTATAATAATATTAATAAGTAATATTTTCATTACTTTTACTATTTATTTATATTTACTTAATAATATTAATTATGAAATATTTTTAATAATAATTTATTAATTATAGTTAAATAATTATTTTTATTCAATATTTTGTCATAATAATTTATTAATAATTTTAAAAAATTTGTAATATTTTATAATCTTTATTAATAATAATAAAAAATCAAGCATAACTCAAACTTACATATAAAATAAAATTTCCATTGAAAAATAATAATTAACATCTACTCGTACATAAAAAGTCACGCATCAATACTAAAATATTCAAAAATAATATTTATAAAATTAAGTTAAGTATGCGCCGACCCAAACTTTTGCCATATGTTCTCAACTAAATATGCTTTGAGCCGATGATGCCTTTCAACTTCACGGGATAAAAAAGCCTATTATGACATATGTAAGTTCTATTTATTTTTTAATTTATATAAGTTCATGTATGTTTTTCATAAATAATTTATATTTCAATGAATTTATATCTTTGTTTAGGAGCAAGAAGAACCTATTGAAGTCATGTTGCAAACTAATTGATGGCATTGCCTTGAGGTAGTTGAATCATATTTTAAGGTAGCACAAATTATGATTGAAACTAAATTTCAATTCTAAAATGGTCTGATGGAATTTTCTAGCATGCTTCAAACTTGCAGGAAACATATGTGAAGCAGTCTATGGAGTCCTGCCAACTTGCAATGGAGTGGAAAATGTTTTGATGTTATTGGAAATTTAGAATGTTATTTGAATTGATATGGTATCGGAATGTTTTTGGAATGTTATTTGAATTGATATGGTATTGGAATGTTTTTGGAATGTTATTTCAATTGATATGCTATTGGAATATTGAAAGTCTTGATGGCTGAAGCAGTCTAGAATATTGAACATGTTTATTAGTCTTGAAGTAGTCTAGATTTTTTGCACAGGTTTTTATTAGTGTTGAAGCCGTCTAGAATATTGAAGCAGTCTAGAATGTTTTTTTGAACAGGTTTTTAAACAGGTTTTTAAACAGGTTTTGTTTGGACTTTTAATTTTTAAAACAGGTTTCTTTCCGAATTTCGAATCGAATCGAATAATTACGAATCGAAGCGAATATAATCGAATCGAATAAAATAATATTGTATCAAAATATTCGAATCGAATATTCGAATAGTTTTGAATAATTCGAATATTAATTACGAATCGAATACGAATGTCATTTATTATTCGTTTGAAAACCGAATACGAATACGAATATTTGAATATTTTTTCGAATACGAATACGAAACAGCGATATTCGCTTCGATTCGATTCGATTGCAACCCTAGATATAACCGTCCCAGTGAATGTTTGATTAAAGAAGGTTATACAAATGATCCAGTATGCCCATGTGTTTTTATAAAGAAAACTGGATCAAATTTTGTGCTTATCTGTATATGTTGATGACATTAACCTAATTGGAACTCCTGAAGAGTTACAAACTGAAATCGAATATTTGAGAAAAGAATTTGAAATCAAAGTTTTTGGAAAGACAAGATTTTGTCTTAGTTTACAAATTGAATATTTTGAGAATGGAATATTTATCCATCAAGCGACTTATACCCAGAAGGTATTAAAATGATTTTATATGAATAAAGCACATCCATTGAGCACCCCGATGGTGGTCAGATCGTTTGATCCATTGAAAGATCCATTCAGGCCTAAAGAGGAAAATGAAGATATACTTGGTCCCGAAGTACCATATCTTAGTGCTATTGGAGCACTTATGTATCTTGCTAATTGTACAAGGCCTGATATAACATTCCCAGTTAATTTATTGGCACGGTTTAATGCTTCCCCCACAAAGCGACATTGGCAAGGTATTAAGCACATTTTTTTATACCTTCAAGGTACATATGATCTCGGCTTGTTTTACTCCAATAAAGGTGATAATACATTGATTGGTTATGCTGATGCTGGGTATTTGTCGGACCCGCACAAAGCCAAATCCCAGACGGGCTATATATTTACTTGTGGCAGTACTACAGTTTCCTGGAGATCTGCTAAACAAACATTAACTGTAACGCCCCAAAAATTCAAAACCAAATTTCTGTGACGTCACTGCCGTGTTACCTCTCTTAAACTGTTGGCCAATCAATTTAAGATCAATAACACGTTGCCAAGTAAACAGGAAGCCAATGAATCATAATACAAATCCAGAAAGGAAACCTCACATCATAACAGACGTCCGGCTTACAAGCCTTATTCATGCGACATAACAGTCGACATAACAGTCTCATCTCAACCTGTCAGAGATATTAAGTAACACACGAGACAGAACATAGTGTACCGATCAGTATCACAAGCAGTACGAGACAAGGTAATAGAGTCATAGCATATTATTCAAGACAAGCACATAAGTCCACAACATGCTAATGCATCTCTAGGTAGATCACTCATCCCCAAACCCCACATCGTGCTCAGGCTCTGCGTCCTCCCCGGGAATATCTGTACATAAAAACATAGCAAGGGTCAGTACAAGGTACTGAGCAAGAATAGAAGAATCGGCATAAGGGGAAACAAGAATTAACTTGATTCCCTAGAAGTATATTTATACATATATGTGAAGGTATATTCCGTTTTTAAACATTTGTTAGGCATAACATAAAAAAAATTAAACAGTGCAAATAAGTAAACATCACACCGTCCCATACCGGTGCTTCAACCACTGCAAATAAGATGAATGATGGATGATGAGATGAAATGTTATGGCCTAAAATGTCTATCTACCCTAAATGCAACACATAAGCATGTCTAGCGCGCACCTAGGTACCATGGTCGGTATTCCCTCCCATATAAGGGTCCACTCCCCTTAATGGTCGAGAGATATACCCACAGTGCCCCCGCCGCGGACACTAACAGCTGAGATCGTGGCTTACGGCAAGCGGGTCAGGCTAAGGGTCATGAGCCCTTTCTAGCCAAATACAGACTAGGATATAAATCCTTTTCAGTCTCAATGCCCCGGGAAAGATACCATTATGCCCAATCGGATACCGATTCGTAAGCATAGGGTATCCTACCCGCGTAGCATTATTCAATGCCCCGGGAAAGATACTACTATGCCCAATCGGATACCGACTTGTAAGCATAGCGTATCTTACCCGCGTAGCATTATTTGATTCACCAACATATCATCACAGATATTCAGATATCATCACAGATATCACATATCATCACAGATATTCACATATCATCACAGATATTCAGATATCATCACAGATATTCAGATATCATCACAGATATCAAGATTCAATTCAATCACATGTCCATACGTAAACCAACGCATCAGGACATAATAAACAACTCGTCTCGAGTTAAGTATAATCCGGGGTATGCCAAGTCCCACGTATCGGCATCAACAACTCATCGCGAGTTAAGTATCAAAGGTGTGCCAAGCCCCACATATCGGCACCAACACATATTCAAATTCAATTCCACACATGTCAATACGTAAATTACGCGTCATGACAAAATAAACAACTCACCACGAGTTAAGTGTCAAGGGTGTGCCAAGCCCCACATATCGGCACCAACACTCACATCAACATAGAGGCGAAACAAGACTCGATCTCAACTAAGGCATAGTAGATCACCGCTAATCGCAACTAGGTTCAAAGATTGTGAGCATAATGATAGTTATGGCATGCTAGAAGCATAAGAAGAACTAAGGAAACACGAATGATGAAGAATCGGAAAACGAGCGAACGAATCGCACGGGCAGGGGAGCCCGCGCGCACCCGGCGCGCTGTTTGGGCAAATACCGCGCCAAGAGCGCGCGCCCTCTACAGGGCGGTCGTGACGTCCGTGTCTCGCGCGCTGCTCGCGCGCTCGCGCGTCGAGGGCGCGCCGACACAACAGAAACGATGGAAATGGCGATTTCCGGCTATTCCACCGATTATGCCCCCATTTAGGACTATCTCTACCCTTGCCTGGTATTGAGATGATCCAAACTCTTCCAATACAGCTCCCCAACTCCTCCAAACACCTATACCAAGCTACACAACAAGAAATCAAGCTCCAAACATAAAAATTCATTCAAGAACATGATTTCATCATCATGAAACCATTTGAAGCTCTAAAACTGAAATCATCAACACCAAAATGGTCTCAAGTACTAACCTTAGCTTCCTTTAACACTTATTCAGCTTCCAAACAAGAATCCAAGCTTCGATTCAACACCAAAAGCAAGAATTTCTACAAACACCCAATTTTCGTCACCAACTTTCATCACCCCAAAACTCACTCAAACATCATCAAAATCAAGTGTAGAAACTAGGAAAATACTTACCAAAGCTTATATAAGTAATCCCCCAACTTGATTTGAGGAAGAAAACACCTATTCCAAGCCAAAATGAAGAACCCTATCTTCACCGAGAGGGAGTGACGGGAATGGTAAGAGGAGGATGAAGAAATGGGTTTCCCAATGCCCAAATCAGATTTTTGAAGGGTCAAAAATGGATCCGGGTCGGGTCATGGGTCTCGGGTCGGGTCGGAATGTGGGTTTAAAGGGTTACACCACTTGTCTTGACCACATTGCACCCATTTGAGCACTTGACTCTTATTATCTAGTGAGTTGAACTCACTTATTCCCCCACTTAAATCTTCATTCCCTACAAAATAATCCACATACCAAGTCTTTTGTTAATTAACCATAACTAAATTAAATTAATTATGAGTTAATTAAATCGGGGTGTTACAATCTCTCCCCCTTAGGATCATTCGTCCTCGAATGAAAAAGTATGGATTAGGGTCATTACCTCACTGAATTGGAGTTAAGTCCGATTCGGGATAACGCCTCGCCATGCTTTCCTCTGCCTCCCAAGTGGCGTCCTCTACACCATGTCTCGACCAAAGTACTTTCACCATTTTGATCACCTTATTGCGAAGTATCTTTTCTTTAGTGTCTAGAATCGCCACGGGGTATTCTTCGTATTCTAGGTTGTCATCCAACTCCACCTCCTCCGGTTGTATAACCTTGTTAGGATCCGAGATAAACTTCCTCAACTGAGAGACGTGGAAAACGTTGTGCACCTTTCCCACCTCAGTTGGCAATTCTAACCGGTAAGCGACCTTCCCAATCTTTTTAGTGATCTCATAGGGGCCTATAAATCTGGGACTCAGTTTCCCCTTCTTCCCAAATCGTCTCACGCCCCTCATGGGTGACACTCTCAAGAGTACCCAATCTCCAATTTCGAATTCAATGTCTCTCCTGGACAAATCAGCATAACTCTTCTGACGATCCTGAGCTTCCTTCATTCTGTCTCTGATCACTCGTACCACTTCCGTGGTCTGTTCAATAAGTTCAGGACCCATCACCACTCGCTCTGAAGGATCACTCCAACACAAGGGCGTCCTGCACTTTCTTCCGTATAAGGCCTCGAAAGGCGCCATACGAATACTCGCGTGATAGCTATTGTTGTAGGAGAACTCCACCAAAGGTAGATGTTCCTCCCACGATCCTTGAAAATCCATCACACACGCCCTCAACATATCCTCCAAGGTTCTAATGGTCCTTTCGGTCTGTCCATCAGTCTGAGGGTGCCACGCCGTACTCATACTGATCTGTGTCCCAAAGGCGGTCTGCAATTCCTTCCAGAACCTTGACAGGAATCTGGAATCTCTGTCGGAAATGATTTCTCGAGGAATACCAAAACGTCTAACCACATGTTGGATGTAAGCGCCAGTCAACTGTTGCATGCTCCAATTCAATCTCATTGGTATAAACACAGCACTCTTTGTTAGTCGGTCCACAACTACCCAAATAGTATCAAAACTGCTCCGTGTCCTGGGTAGCCCGGTGACAAAGTCCATAGCAATGGACTCCCATTTCCAAGTGGGAACATCCAAAGGTTGTAATAAGCCTGAAGGTCTCATGTGCTCGGCTTTCACCTTCTGGCAAGTGAAACACCTAGACACAAATTCTGCCACTTCCTTCTTCATGCCTTTCCACCAATAGTTTTGCCTCAAATCCTTGTACATCTTTACTGCTCCCGGATGTACGGAGTAAGGTGTGCAATGTGCTTCCTCCATAATTTTTCCTTTCAGCGCCTGATCTTTCGGAGGCACACACCAACGGTCCCCAAACTTGATCATATCCTTGCTATCAATCACAAAGCCTTCCACTTTACCCTTACGAATCCGAGCTTTCAAATGCATCATCTCTTGACTTACAGCTTGACTTAGTCTGAGTTCCTCGAGTAATGATGGCATCACCGTCATAGCATTCAGCCTCGCTATCGTGTCGTAAGGAACAACCACAACACCTTCCTTGTCTAACTCTTGCCTCAACTTCCAAGGGAGAGTAATTGAGTTCAGTACATGTCCCTTCCTACTTAGTGCATCAGCCACCCGGTTGGCTTTCCCTTCTATGTACTGAATACTCGTGTCGTAGTCCTGCAAAAACTCTAACCACCTTCTTTGCCTACCGCTCATCTTGTCTGCAGTGTAGAGACATTTAAGATTCTTATGATCCGAATAGATTTGACACTTGGCGCCGTAAAGATAATGCCTCCAAATTTTTAATGCATGTACGACCGCTGCCATCTCCAGGTCGTGAGTCGGGTAATTCAGCTCGTGAGGCTTTAATTGCCTAGATGCATATGCAATCACCTTGCCATACTGCATAAGCACACACCCAAGTCCTCGATAAGATGCATCTGTGTATACCTCATATTCCCCCGATTCATCCGGTAACACTAGGACCGGAGCCTCTGTCACCTTCTTCTTCAATAGATCAAAAGCCTGCTGACAGTCCTCACTCCAATGAAATAATACATCCTTTCTCAATAACTGAGTCAAGGGTCGAGCAATGCTAGCGAACCCTTCAATGAACCTCCTGTAGTATCCCACCAATCCAAGGAAACTACGCACCTCACTGACATTAGTTGGAGGATTCCACTCCAACACTGCTTCGACCTTCGCAGGGTCTACTGAAATTCCTTCGCCTGACACAATATGCCCAAGGAAAGCCACCTTATCCAACCAAAACTCACACTTCGAAAGTTTGGCATACAACTTGTGCTCCCGAAGTACCTGCAACACTGTCCTGAGATGTTCCTTGTGTGTCTTTACATTGGAAGAGTATACCAAAATGTCATCAATAAAGACAACCACACAAACATCTAACCAAGGTCGAAAGACGCGATGCATCAAATCCATAAAAACTGCTGGGGCATTAGTCAGTCCAAACGGCATCACTGTGAACTCGAAATGACCATACCGCGTTCGGAAAGCTGTCTTTTCACGATCTCCCTCCGCCACCCGAATCTGATGGTATCCTGATCTCAAGTCGATCTTAGAGAATGTGGATGCACCCTTCAGCTGGTCAAATAGGTCATCAATCCTCGGCAGTGGGTAACGGTTCTTGACTGTAATTTGATTGAGCCCCCGATAATCAATACACATCCGTAAGCTTCCGTCCTTCTTTTTGACAAAGATTACCGGTGCTCCCCAAGGCGAACTGCTAGGTTGAATGTATCCTTTATCTAGTAGATCCTTAAGCTGTTCCTTCAACTCCCTCAACTCGGCAGGAGCCATTCGGTTAGGGGCCTTGGCAACTGGTGCCGCTCCCGGTACCAAGTCAATGACAAAGTCTATCCCCCGGACAGGCGGAAATCCGGGTATCTCATCAGGAAACACATCTGGAAACTCCGAGACAATAGGAATCTGTGCAATTGTCGAACTCGAGGGTGCTGGCGTCATCTCACGCACAGAACAAAAGTACACCGGATACCCTTTTCTAATTAAAGCTGCAAAAGTGACAGAAGATACCACTCGAATATTAGGAGGGTAATAAACCACTTGTTCACCTTTTTCATCGGTGAAGGAAATCCTTGGTATCCCGCAGTCTAATCTGGCTCGGTACTTAGACAGCCAATCCATTCCCAAAATCACGTCAAAATCGGCCAAATCTAGCACCACTAGATTCGCTCTGAACTCTCGCTCTTTGATGATTATCTGTGCATCAGGTTTAATCCACTGGCTCCGCATGAGGTCTCCCGAAGGTAGCGTAACAGGGAGTTGATAAGCCTCCAGTGGTCCCATATCATTATTGGTTACGAATTCCGATGATATAAACGAGCATGATGCACCAGAATCATATAAGGCATAAGCAGGCACATTATCAACTAGTATAGTACCTACGCATTTATGAACATAAGGCACTACTTGAGTACTTGTTACAGATGGTTAAGTCGATCAAGATTGAAATTGAACAATAAACAACTTACCAGTCATGACATCGTCTCGCCCATCTAGCTCAGCCCGCTCAATCACGTTGAGGCGGCCCCCACGGCCCCTCTGGGGTCCACGACCTCTGTCTGCACCTCGTCCACGCGACGCATTCCCACCAGACGCACCTGAAGTAGATCCTCCTACTTGACCTACCAACTGTGGGCACTGTGGCCTCAAATGTCCTTGCTGTCCGCAATTCCAGCAGTGGAGTCCGCTCCTGTACGGTAGTTGTGCATAAGTCTGAGGTCTAGAGGTCCTTCCACCGCTTCTCGGCCTCATCTGCCTATGCTGGGGTCTACTCGGCCCCCCCGAATCTCTGCGACGAGCGGCCCACACGCGCTGCACATCAGTGCGAGCTCTCTCAATGAATAAAGCCTGATCATATGCTGAAGCTAAGCAGGCGTGTTGGTTGCTAAACCCAGTCCGGATCTCAGCCTTCAATCCATCCACAAACCTCGAAACCTTATCTTCCTCATCAGCAACTAGCATTGGTACGTATGACATGAGTTCCACAAAACGACCATAGTATTCAGACACTGTCATATTTCCTGCTTGCTCTAGGTTGAGAAATTCCCTCTTTTTAACATTCATCATCTGTGTAGTGAAAAAGTGGGATCTCAAGGCATGACAGAAAACTTCCCATGAAAAGTTGGGTCTCGCCATAAGCTCATTCTTACACGACCTCCACCAATGGAGAGCTGGTCCAGTAAGATACTGCCGTCCCACTCTGACCTTCCAATCCTCTGGGCAGTCTATATTCTCGAAGATCTCCTCCATATGATAAATCCAATCAGTCAGAGCAACCGGGTCTACTCCTCCACTAAAGACCGGCGGTTGATAATGCCTTGCTAGATGCACGTAATCCACGGGTCTGGGTGGTGGTTGCGCAGGTTGATTCGCCTGCCCCTGATACATCCCATGCATAGCATTAAACATATTTTGCATAAACTGAGGGTCAATGGGCATCTGCACAGGTGGCGGTGGTGGTGGTGGTACTGGTTCGTCCTCATAGTTCAAGTCATCCTCCGCCTCTACCGGTTCCTCAATTGGAACATTTCCCCCATGATCATAGCCAAATCCACCATCCTCATGGTACTGTCCACGACCCCCAATAACTGGCCCCTGATTCCTACGAGGCCTTCCCCTCCTCCTGGGCTCTCCACCCCTGCGCGGCGGCATCCTATATTCATAACGTAACGAGATATTCAGTAACACTCTGAAAACAAGAATAATTCTTTACCGAACAACAATTATTAAGTATAGAATTCCCGGAATATCCCCAAGGATTGATCCTGGTTTGATTCACAAACCACAATCCACCCCTATAGGGGACGCAGATAACCAAAAACAATGCAATCTACAAGAATATAAGCAGCGCTAGATGCAATTCCTACACTATATGCTTTCCCCCACACATCTCACCACATGCTTGTGTTAGAATTCTAAGCACATACGAGCAGACATGGCTCTGATACCAACCTGTAACGCCCCAAAAATTCAAAACCAAATTTCTGTGACGTCACTGCCGTGTTACCTCTCTTAAACTGTTGGCCAATAAATTTAAGATCAATAACACGTAGCCAAGTAAACAGGAAGCCAATGAATCATAATACAAATCCAGAAAGGAAACCTCACATCATAACAGACGTCCGGCTTACAAGCCTTATTCATGCGACATAACAGTCTCATCTCAACCTGTCAGAGATATTAAGTAACACACGAGACAGAACATAGTGTACCGATCAGTATCACAAGCAGTACGAGACAAGGTAATAGAGTCATAGCATATTATTCAAGACAAGCACATAAGTCCACAACATGCTAATGCATCTCTAGGTAGATCACTCATCCCCAAACCCCACATCGTGCTCAGGCTCTGCGTCCTCCCCGGGAATATCTGTACATAAAAACATAGCAAGGGTCAGTACAAGGTACTGAGCAAGAATAGAAGAATCGGCATAAGGGGAAACAAGAATTAACTTGATTCCCTAGAAGTATATTTATACATATATGTGAAGGTATATTCCGTTTTTAAACATTTGTTAGGCATAACATAAAAAAAATTAAACAGTGCAAATAAGTAAACATCACACCGTCCCATACCGGTGCTTCAACCACTGCAAATAAGATGAATGATGGATGATGAGATGAAATGTTATGGCCTAAAATGTCTATCTACCCTAAATGCAACACATAAGCATGTCTAGCGCGCACCTAGGTACCATGGTCGGTATTCCCTCCCATATAAGGGTCCACTCCCCTTAATGGTCGAGAGATATACCCACAGTGCCCCCGCCGCGGACACTAACAGCTGAGATCGTGGCTTACGGCAAGCGGGTCAGGCTAAGGGTCATGAGCCCTTTCTAGCCAAATACAGACTAGGATATAAATCCTTTTCAGTCTCAATGCCCCGGGAAAGATACCATTATGCCCAATCGGATACCGATTCGTAAGCATAGGGTATCCTACCCGCGTAGCATTATTCAATGCCCCGGGAAAGATACTACTATGCCCAATCGGATACCGACTTGTAAGCATAGCGTATCTTACCCGCGTAGCATTATTTGATTCACCAACATATCATCACAGATATTCAGATATCATCACAGATATCACATATCATCACAGATATTCACATATCATCACAGATATTCAGATATCATCACAGATATTCAGATATCATCACAGATATCAAGATTCAATTCAATCACATGTCCATACGTAAACCAACGCATCAGGACATAATAAACAACTCGTCTCGAGTTAAGTATAATCCGGGGTATGCCAAGTCCCACGTATCGGCATCAACAACTCATCGCGAGTTAAGTATCAAAGGTGTGCCAAGCCCCACATATCGGCACCAACACATATTCAAATTCAATTCCACACATGTCAATACGTAAATTACGCGTCATGACAAAATAAACAACTCACCACGAGTTAAGTGTCAAGGGTGTGCCAAGCCCCACATATCGGCACCAACACTCACATCAACATAGAGGCGAAACAAGACTCGATCTCAACTAAGGCATAGTAGATCACCGCTAATCGCAACTAGGTTCAAAGATTGTGAGCATAATGATAGTTATGGCATGCTAGAAGCATAAGAAGAACTAAGGAAACACGAAGGACGAAGAATCGGAAAACGAGCGAACGAATCGCACGGGCAGGGGAGCCCGCGCGCACCCGGCGCGCTGTTTGGGCAAATACCGCGCCAAGAGCGCGCGCCCTCTACAGGGCGGTCGTGACGTCCGTGTCTCGCGCGCTGCTCGCGCGCTCGCGCGTCGAGGGCGCGCCGACACAACAAAAACGATGGAAATGGCGATTTCCGGCCATTCCACCGATTATGCCCCCATTTAGGACTATCTCTACCCTTGCCTGGTATTGAGATGATCCAAACTCTTCCAATACAGCTCCCCAACTCCTCCAAACACCTATACCAAGCTACACAACAAGAAATCAAGCTCCAAACATCAAAATTCATTCAAGAACATGATTTCATCATCATGAAACCATTTGAAGCTCTAAAACTGAAATCATCAACACCAAAATGGTCTCAAGTACTAACCTTAGCTTCCTTTAACACTTATTCAGCTTCCAAACAAGAATCCAAGCTTCGATTCAACACCAAAAGCAAGAATTTCTACAAACACCCAATTTTCGTCACCAACTTTCATCACCCCAAAACTCACTCAAACATCATCAAAATCAAGTGTAGAAACTAGGAAAATACTTACCAAAGCTTATATAAGTAATCCCCCAACTTGATTTGAGGAAGAAAACACCAATTCCAAGCCAAAATGAAGAACCCTATCTTCACCGAGAGGGAGTGACGGGAATGGTAAGAGGAGGATGAAGAAATGGGTTTCCCAATGCCCAAATCAGATTTTTGAAGGGTCAAAAATGGATCCGGGTCGGGTCATGGGTCTCGGGTCGGGTCGGAATGTGGGTTTAAAGGGTTACACCACTTGTCTTGACCACATTGCACCCATTTGAGCACTTGACTCTTATTATCTAGTGAGTTGAACTCACTTATTCCCCCACTTAAATCTTCATTCCCTACAAAATAATCCACATACCAAGTCTTTTGTTAATTAACCATAACTAAATTAAATTAATTATGAGTTAATTAAATCGGGGTGTTACATTAACTGCCACATCTTCCAATCATGCTGAAATGTTGGCAATTCATGAAGCCAGTCGAGAATGTGTTTGGTTAAGATCAACGACCCATCATATCCTGAAAAATTGTGGGTTAATATCTGATGAAAAGCTTCCCCCAACATTACTGTATGAAGATAATGCAGCTTGTATAGCTCAATTGAAAGGAGGATATATCAAGGGAGATCGAACAAAGCATATTTCGCCAAAGTTCTTCTTCACACATGATCTTCAAAAGAATAGTAAAATTGAAGTGCAACAAGTTCGATCAGACAATAATTTGGCGGATCTATTGACCAAGACATTGCCGACCGCAACATTCGAGAAACTTGTGAATAGAATTGGAATGAGCGGCTAAAGAATCTTCAATGATGTACAAAATAGGGGGAGCAATAAATACAAGAATACTATACTCTTTTTCCTTCCTAGGATTTTTTTTCCTATTAGGGTTTTTTCCTAGTAAGATATTAACGAGGCATATTCTTTGTATCGACGACATCCAAATGGGAGTATTATACACATAAGTGTATATACGTATGGATGTCTGGCATTGTGGGTGATTGCCACGTTTCCTTGGCATGACTCATCAACTCTCGCAAACTTGTATAAATACCCGAATACTTGAATGAAATTAAATGCACAAAATATACTTCCTCCACTTACTCTTTTTTTTTTTTGGGAAGCCAAAATAGCTTTATTTCATAGATGAAAAGATTTTCACATGTACCCTAGCACATCAATCTATCACAAGCTCGCATCCAGTTATACAAAATCAAAACTGACCCCCCTCGTGTGCAACCAACACTGCTGCTTTGCCCCAAAAACCAGTTCTAACAAAAAGAAAACACTGAACAAGAAACACTGAAAGAAAACACTTGCAAATTAATACCATTCTTCAATTGTTTCTCGGCCTGCTGCTCCTCGCTTCGCCCAGCCATCAGCAAGCGAGTTGCATTCCCTTGCAGCATGAGCAAATTTCACCTCTCCCCCGCAGCACTTTAACGCCAAAATAGGTCCAAACAGTTTCCAAAATCTCCATGGAACCTTGTCCGGATCCTCCATCCATCGAACGACATTAATCGAATCGCACTTGAAAATCAACTTGGGCAGTGGAAAACCTTGATCCCGTATAATTGCTGCACAAACCCTGCTTACGGCCACAACTTCAGCTTCATTTGAGTCCGTCCTCCCTATAGCCGCTGACAGTCCCTGCTTACTCTAATTCTTGTTCTTGCCATTCCTCTTGTTCTATTTTGATATTTTCATTATTATTATATATGAGCTAATAGCTATATTTATATAACAGTAATATGTATCTCTATTTGTATTGCACTTAAGTTATTAATAGTTGAAAATATAAATTA
>JAOANR010000009.1:48937068-48982043 GCA_030278955.1 Hygrophila difformis
AATACTGTATATTGGTTGCCACATTTTATATAATAATGTATGTTGGTTTGATTACCACTTAGTCTCATTATTGGTTGCCTCACATTTTTATTTTTTGTTACCACAGATCGAGAATTTAGTTGCCAGATAACACACTCGCTATATTGGTTACTATATCCATGGTATATTGATTACCACACCTCTAGAGTTTGACCACTAATCCAAGTTCTCATTCCAACTTAGACGTTTAGTTGAAAAGGCTTTTGCATTGATTTTTTTTTTGTTATAAAAATAGCTGGCCCAACAATGAGGATATTTTTTATACCAAAGAAAGAAAAGCATACATGTGAGAAAAATATTTTGATGAGAGATATGTTATGTGCGATAGGAAAGATGTTCTGTGTGATGTGAGATGGTATCTTTTATGTCATCTTTGTACTTGCAGACTTTTCAAGAAGATGTATCATAATAAGATTGGTGTTTCTGGATATTGTTATTAATGTAAGCACTTGTGTAGCATCTCATTTCACCAATTTTCCCTTCCCTCGGGCATTAAACCTAAACTTTGGTTGAAGCAGGCAATTGAATAAAAAGGAATTCTTTTCGTTACTATCCTGTGGGTTGTTTAGGGTAAGCAGCGAAATGAGGAATGCCTGAGAACAACAGTTCAATTTTTGGGTTTAGGCCATTATCAGTGATATTCATTACACTCTTCGTGAAGGCAATGAAGGTAATGATGTCGCTCCTTTAATTTTGTTCATACTTCTGGGGAACAATATTCTCGTTGTCCTCCTCCTAGCAATCACAGCATTCCTCTCCAATCACAGCACTGTCGTTGTTCATACTTCCCCAGAAGTATGAACAAAATTAAAGGAGCAACATCATTACCCATACCCGATATAATGTCAAACTAAATGGTAAAGAATAGATTTTGAGAACAATTTTAAAGAATGTGTCTTAGTACTCGAAACTAACTATATCAAGAAAATGCTCAATAATTTCCCCCCTTATTACTATTTACATACTGTAAAACAACTATAATTTACTCTTAATATTTACAAAACATCTGCATTACTAATATGCATTATTAAAAGTAAAATAATTTTAGTTGACTTAAATTATGATGATATTCAAATATTTACGCCAACCAAGTTAGTACATGGATTCTCCAATACAAATTAACAAAAGAACCTAAATGTTAACACATAATAAACTATTTATTTATATAATTTTTAAAATAAAATAAAAAAAAAAACTTTTTTTGAAAAATCAGGGTGTACCCCAATAGAACCGCCGCTGTTACGATACATCTTCTTGAAAAGTCTGCAAGTACAAAGATCACATAAAAGATACCATCTCACATCATACAGAACATCTTTTCAATCGCACATAACATATCTCTCATCAAAATATTTTTCTCACATGTAACCTCTCTCCCATGACACACATGCACAGTGGCGGAACTACTATGGCGCCAGGGTGTGCACCTGACGCCCCTGACTTCCAATTTTTTTTTTTTTTTTTTACTCATGTATATATATAATAAATAAATAAATAATACTTTATTTACATATTTTTCCCCAATTCTAAACCCTATTGCGTCTCCACTCCGTATCTCCATTGTGGCAATCGATCTCCATCCGTCTATCTCTTTCTGCGTCTCCACTCACAACAGTCCACGCCGCGCCGCTCTCCATCTCTTGAAGCTATCTGCAGCCGCCGAAAACTCCCCAAATTCTTGAGCAAGCATCGGTACTCAAGTTGCAGACCTGCGTGTATGTATATTGTCTGGCTTGATTACTCCTTTTCTTTCTTGTGAGCGCTCCCCAGATTGCCGCCGTTCAAGGTGTTTGTTTTACACTTTTATTTTCCTTTTACAATTACCTGCGCTGAATTGCACATCCTTCCTTCAAACTGCATTCTTTTTTACATGTACTTGTCCCTCTTTTTTGCCCGACATAAATTGGCTTCAATGCGCTGCTGAGGTTTTTTTGCTGTTCGAAGGACAATTACTAGTTGTTGACTGCGATTATTTCATGTGAATTCATCATTTGTGATCTAATTGCCAGTTTCTATAATGTGTTCATCTGTTTTCCCCCCTCGGTGCATTGACTATATACCTCAGACTCAAGTTTAAACTTAGTTAATCCAGATATTGGGAAAAAAGGATCAATAATGTTCTTGTCCACTCTGTAAAATTAGTTGCTCACTGTCTTCTTAGTCGTCGTTGTAAGCAGTGGTCGAATCAATTAGGGGTGAGTTCGAGTGGGTTGTAAGAAAAAGGGTAGAGTACCGAGTAGTGCGGGTCTTGACTCACTCAATCAATAAATCCCCTTTCAGGGAATGGATTCTCGGAAGTGACGAAACAACTCTGTTCTTAAGAATATTATATTGTAATCCAATTTTTACCATTGATATTTCTTGAATTGTGGTGTGATTTGCTGCATAAAGAGCCCTAATTGATCATTGTTCTATAACCATTGCGAATAGATATTAGAATTGCTGCCCTTAAATGTTACCAATTTGCTTTGAAATGTTTAACTTGTTAACATAATTGACTTTGTTATGCAGGTATCTTTTGCCCAAGCTGTTTACGATTCAAAATCTCATCTACTTTTGATTCAAATTTTGAACAATGTCTAAGAAGGCTAAGATACATTTTAATTATATTGCAAATTATTTGGACATATATTTGTTATTCAGTTACTGATTTAAATCTTATTTAAATTTCCGCACACCCTGAATTGAAATCCTGGTTCCGCCACTGCACATGCAGTCTGTTTATAGAGGTGCCTGCACTCAATTCTCACCCCAGAAACATAATAACATGTTAGTTAAAACTTCTTATATATTGTTGAGACAGCACAGTGGTACAATTTATCTCCCAACCTTGGGTTGGGGTTAGGACTGTGGACGACATCACGTACTTACATTCCTACTTTGCTCTCATTAATAAAATACTGTAAATTGTAATACTATCAACTTTCAGAATTTTACAGAAAATTCTACAAGGCGATTCAAATTATATCAATATATTTATTTATACAGATAATTGAGGAAGTCAATTCCATTCAATTTTACAGCAAAAGTGACTTTGATCGTCAAATTCCAACTATATATAATATAGATTTATAATGAGGCAGAGTCGACTAAGCAGGCCTCTGAGATTCAGGCAGATGCTTGACATAAGCGTTATGTACCAGGTCTACGTATTCTTCGATTTTGTCAGCCGTCCAATCATCAGTCCGAATCGGAGGAAGATACTTGACCGCCAGAGGCGTCGGTCTGACGTGCAAGCTTCCCTTTCTCCAAGCATAATGGGTGCCCGTCAGCACCATTGGAACTATTGGCAGACCCGTCTGCAGTGCCAAGTGCACGAAGCCCTGAGGCGCAACACAGAAGAATGGATTGTCCATTTAGTGAAAATTCATTGTCATATTGTACTAGTAGTGATTGGACACAATCGTTAAAATTAAAGCAGTGTATGTTTGTTTATTCCCTGCCTTCTTGAATGGCAGCAGCCGCCCATTTTTGGACCTTGTTCCTTCGGGGAAAAGGATCAACGATAGATCGTTCTTGATGACTGCATTCGCCACCTGCACGAGATGGAATTAGCTGATGTTGGTTTCAAAAAAATCAACAATGGGGTAGAGAGTTTCAACAATGAGTTAGTTGCATATGCTCACCGCTTTCATGGACTCGATGGCTGCGGTTGGATTGGATCTATCGATGCGAAGATGGTTTGCTAATACGTACAGTTGCCCAAAGAGGGGATAAAAGATTATCTGTGCAAAAACAACAAACTCACAAGACCCTGACAGCCCGTCTTCCTTGATTTTTAAACAACTAAATGAAGCATAACAACACTTTATTACATATACACACTTGGTAGGAAGGGAGGCTTACGGCTTACCTCTTTCTTGGCAATGCCAACGGTGCCTGTCGGAGTCAACCACATAATGAGAAAGATGTCGATTGGAGATGTGTGATTGCTGATATAAATGGCTCTCTCGTTTGAGTGTTCGACGCCTTCTATCGTCACCTGATTCCCTAATATCGACATCTGCAGCCAGCCGTCCCAAAACATGTTAGATCATTCAACAATTGATCATATATAGAGACAACAATCAAACATGGAAAATAAACAATAGTAGTCTTAAGAAAGTTTGGGTCAAGTGTTGTTGAAATATCAAAGCCCCTTGTTGAAAATATGATTGGGAAACTTTAGGATAAATATATACTACCTCCGTCAGAATCACTTTTTGGCACCAGTCCAGTTTTGGTGCGGACTTTAATTTGAACTGCATATGCAGTGGCAAAGGTTGTGATGTTTAATTTTATTTTTGTGATGTGTTTAATATCATTATTATATAAAGCTAAGAACTTACAAAAATATATGCATCACAAAAAGGTTCTCTGACATCACATTTTTTATAGCACATCACAAAAACTCCATCTCCCACACAACACATTACCTGCAGTCAACTGCATAGAAGCTGTTCCCTTTTTGGCACCATTTAATGTTTAACTTTGATTCAAATTTTTATCATAGTTATTTAAGAAAAAACATAAGCAAGTAAGATCTTGTTAGATTCATATAGTCTTGTAGTTTTAGAATATCAACCTTTTATAATTTTTCCTTGTATAGAATTTAAGTTATTAACTGTTAGAAATGCGTGCCGGTATATATGTAGAAATGAAATGTAACAATTACACAAAGACGAGGTAAGTATAAAATGATACACATGGTGGTCACCTACTCAATCGTCCAGAAGACATGCAAATAACGGGGTGTTTGGTTCGGGTGATCTGAGATTCCCACTGAGAATCTTGGGTAGTGAATGAAACATGCCCATGTTTGGTTCAGGGCATGTTTCATGTGGAAATGTCACATTCCCAGGGCAGGTAATCTTATATTACCACCTTCACTTTACCTACTTTTATATTAATTTGACTTTTATACCCTCACTTTTTATACTTATTTTATTTTATAAATTTAGATATTTGTATTCTAAAAAATGATAAATATATGAAATTTAATTTTAAAAAATTAATTGAAAAATTTTAAATTATTTAAACATATTTTTTATTATATATATTATCATATTTTAATATATATTTTCATATTTTCGTAAAATTTACTTTTCTTCTATATATAAAACAAAAATAATAAGAATTTAGAGACATTAAATAAGCAATTATCATGCAATAAATTATATATAAAGAATTTTTAATATTTTAAAAAATAAATTGGCTTAAATATTTCTATTGTGTAGCAAAATAACATACTTATAATATTCGTTCAATTGAAATTCAAGGACATTATGGTAAATTAATTATAACTAGAAATCTGAGATTTTCAATCTAACCAAATGCAATGACATTAAAACATCAAAAAATAAGATTCCCAACAATCTCATATATATTACAAGTAATTTTACATTCCCAGCAATCACATTCCCACTGATAATAAAATCTCTCCAACCAAACGCACCGTAAAGGAAATACTATAATTTGGGCTAAATCTGGCCGGACAAAAGAATTGGCGATCCACGGGACACAGCGGACTGCGGTCCCAATATCCTAAATGGGACAAACATAACAAGAATTAAGACAAAGAAAACTAGACAAGGAACCCATCCCTGTCTGGATTATTCTTGAATTTCTCTGGCCACTCATTTGTACGTCAGCTGACGCCCACATATTCAGTAACCTCTATAACAAATTTTCTGACATGTTGTAGTAATATTTTTCTAGAGAAACCCAATCAATCATTATAGAGTAGCAACAAAAGACATGTTTATTGCTTATTGCAGATAAATTTACCCCTCCATGAAAGATAGTGTGTGTTTTCAATTATAAATATAATTTGAATTTAATTAAGGTCATAATAGCGAGTGTTTTGGGAGTAGTCGGTGTTGTAAGAAAACTGACCAACATCCTGCCGGTGACGTGGCCGTAGATGTTGCCCTGCCGAATCCGCTGGTACGGCCATGGCAGCAGCACCACCATAATCACTGCCCACACGAATGTCGTCGCCATCATCGTCACAAAACAGACCACAATTCTTACCCACGAAATCAACACCATAAGCCATCCCTCCTCCTCCGCCGCCGCCGCACTTTTGACCAAGTCTCTCGCCGGCGTCAGCCCTGAACTGGCGTCCAAGTAGCTTCCGAACCGCCGGTTTCTCATAAAGCCACCCGCTCCAGAATCTTCCATGATTGGATTCTACTACCACTTTGTCAGTCTAAAAAAGGAAACAGGGGAGGGTTCCAATATTATTGAATTATTTCATCATATCATTTAATGCAAACGAATTAGTAAATGGAAAAACAAAAAATAAATAAGTTCAATAGTCTACTCCTAACCCTAAGTTCCAATTTCTATATCGGAAATTTGGAATCGAAGATAAGAGAAGAATAATATATATATATATATATATATATATATATATTTTTTTTAAAAAAAAAAAACGTCAGATTGAGACAGAACCTTGAAATTGGAAAACACAGGATGCAGGTTGCAGATTACAGCGGAAATTGGTGAAGAATGTGAATATAATAGTATTTGAGAAGTGATATGAAGGATGAATAGATAAGGCTTTTAAGAGTGATGAGAGAAGAGAGTCGCAGACAAATTACAAACAAACACGATGAGGAAGACGACGCACAAAACAAATACTACTACTACTACTACTACTACTAAAATATTATTGCCTTTCTTCCCCCTCCTCACTCTACTCCACTCTGATTATTTAAATTACTACTCTATATTATTTTTTTCTATTTTATTTCTGCAGTTTTTGTATTAATGGATTGTTTTTATTTCGCTTGAATTGGCACTGATTTTCAAGACACTAATGATTGCTAATATTAAAACCCTCCAGAAAAACTGATTTTCAAGATACTAATGATTGCTACTAAACGCAGTTGGCCTGAGTGGTATGGAGCTCTGACAGATTAAGCAAAGATCTTGGGTTCGAGCTTTTGTGTACGCAGAATTCTGCTTTGGAAGAGGCAACTCTTCAATGCTCACCCGATCCTCGGGGATTAATCCTGTGTCTAATGAGTTGGGATACCCTGATATTCACCTAAAAAAAAGATAGTAATGATTGCTAATATTAAAACCCTCTAGCAAAACAGATACGGTGATGTCTTAAATGAGTTTTGTTATACATTTACCATGGTATAATTTGAAATAATATTTTTAACCCATCTCGTAATCCTCTATTTATATAGAGTTAATAAGTAAAGAGTTAATGTTTAAAAAAGGCCACCATAAGTAGCCATTTTAAATTTTAGGCCACTATAATTTGATTTATGAAAACAGGCATCAGAAACATAGCTGGGATGAATTTGAGCCATAGGATCTATTTGAAAAGTCAAAGGACCTCAATAACTTTTCATTTATTTCATTTAAACTCCAAGAAAAGTTTGACTTTATTTACTTTAATCCTTTCTCAATACACTTAATTTTTCATTATATAAATGACACCAAACGTGCTTGAAAATTGGTATCAGAGCGTAGGTTTTATTGAAGAACATATTAATTATATTATTTATAATATTTTATCTATTAATGGTGAAGATTTAATTATTTTATGAATTCAAATAATTTGAAACCTAAGAGTTATTTCCAAAATTTGGAAAAAAAATTAGAAATTTTCAGAGAAAAATTCTTGAACTTGTCCAAAAGAAAAGATACAATTAAAAGATTTCTTTTCATAAAAATGAGAGAAACTGATTGGAAAGAAATCAATCCGGATAGCTCTAAGTTCTCACAGGACTTAAGGAAAATCCAAAAAATGATTCAAGATTAAGGTATCCGGGTATTGATTTTACCTGGAAAAATTGATAACTTGAATCAAACAACACATGAGATAAAGAAGGAAATTTTGAATCTCAAATTTGACATTTCGGATATTAAGAAAATGCAAAAGATATTCCTGGATCTTCCAAGAATAACCAAGCAAATATTAGAGATGCATTTGGATCAATACAAGCTTTACACCAAACAACGTAAAGCAACCATGTCCCAAAGCAAAAATCACAACAAGAACTGATGATTGATCTCCTGAAAACAATCGAATGAGTGTTTCTAGGGCAGATCCATCAGATCGACAAGAACTAGCAAAATCATTTTTCCATCTTGGGATTATGGATCTAGTGAATGTGAAACCCAATGAAGTTCTTCAGTTGCGCTATGCGGAAGGATCAGGATCCAACGTAACCCACGATGGACCGCCTGATGTCTCAATAAGAGAAAGTACAGACTTCCACATGAACAGGTATCCTGATGTGCATTTCAATGCACGGCGAAACCCAGGACGGAACGTGGGTAGAGCACCAGAATCCACACTGTGTGCCAAGACGATGTTACAACCATTAAATTCATATGGCATAAAACTGAACCTCGACGTTATCGACTTCCGAAATATCGAGAAGCTGATCGACGAATGGGTAGCTTCAATGAAGATTGCAGCAACCTCCCTGGATCTCGATAAAAGAAAACTTTGTTAGATTAATAGAGCTAAGTCTCGAAGGATCGGCAAAGCGAGGCTGGGAAAACTATGACGGCTTTAAAGGACCAAATACTCGAAGGTGAAACCAAAAGCACAATCTGCGGATGATCTGGTTTCTTATTCAAAAATCATTTTGTAGGAGATGGTTATTTTGGAAAAAAGGAAATCAAAAAAATCAAGGTCTATAACAAGCTCTATTGGATATAGAATTAAGAAGTATTTGTGTAGTAGACGAATATATCTATTGGTTTTGTAAATACTATTTCCAGAGTAAGATGACAGCTGAAGTAGCATGTCCCATGTTCTTTGCAAAGATTTGCAGTCCATGGAGAGAAATGTTGATCCAATCGTACTTAGTACCCCCTGGTACGACAGACTCGATAGCCCGAAGAATGTCCTTCCTAAAGGATAAGCTCAGAGAATGGTGTGAACAGGCTGCTGCCCAAAAGAATATCAAAAGGTTAAGAGGTAAAATTAAAAGAACCTCTCTTTGCTGTGAAAATAGACAATTATAGGAGAATCAAAAGAAAAGAGACGAAAGAAGAAGAGTCGAGGCTCATACAGCAAGAGTCTCAGAAGACCTCCATTCCGAAGAAGGAGAGCATAGTGGTCCAAGAGCAAAGCCAGAACATACAAAACTGGACAAAGAACGGGAACGACGAAGAGTTCACCCAAAGCTCAACTAGCTCAGCATCAAGGAGCACAGGGAGAATGACGTCAAAAAGAACGTTCAGACGAGCCCATACCCGAGCCAACGAAAGTTTCAAAGACTGTAACTGTTGGAAGTGTGAAGCCAAAGGCCATATCTCACCTGATTGCCCTCAGAATCGTGAGATACGAATGTACGAAGCCATTGAGGATATCGTGGAAGCAGATTACCATGGAAAACTGGTACCAGTATATCAGTTTGAAGACATCCCCTCGGACGAAAGCATCTACGAGGAAGAACTAAGAAGCGACTCAGACTCAGATTCAGATGGATCTTCAACCGAGTCTGGCTGAAGAGGACAGGATTCAGACCACTGAAAATCTGTCTGGATTCTTTTCAAGAATGACGATCTCGAATCGAACCTTGGAAAGAATAATGAGACAAGATTCCAACTTCAGCCCATATGACGGATTCAGAATTGACGGGATTGGATGAATTCTCAATCAAATGGGACTCAATCAGAGAAAACATAACATCATCTACAAGGTAAGTGCTGGTAAATTTGCAATTCCTATGGAACTTACTTGTAATGTTATGGATATGCAATTAATTCCTAAAGAAAAAATTCTTAAGGAATTGAACAGGATGAAAGAGGAGATTGCCATTACTCTGAAATGGATCCACATAGGAGCCATTGAATTAGTTATTAAGGCAACCTTCAAAGAAGGTATTGATTCTAATTACACCTATCAGTTACTGATAGGAGAATCAATAACCTTAGAGATGGTTTTCTTGGAACTATGGTAGGAAATTTATATGCAGGGAAGCTAATGTTTGACATTCATCCCAGAATTTCCTATAACATAGCTGACCAAGATTTTAGTAAAGTTCTAACCCTACATCAGGATTTCAAAAGAAAAGATCTAATGAAAGAAGGGAACAGACCATATTCTATAACTTATAGAATATCATATGCACTTTCCAATAGTCATCATTCTCACTTATTTCTCAGGAAAGAGTATATAGAAATTTTCAAGGAATTTGCTAAAGTCATGACTCCAAATCCTACTCAGATTCCAAGGTTAGGAGTAGTAGACATACAAATAAGAGATCACCCAATTCTAGACATATCAACAAGTGCTAGAATTGAGTATGCAAGCCATATGTCTTTCTCAGAAGACAGAATTATGGCATATAAAGGAAAGGAGTTCATCAAAGATCTAACTCCTCGGTCCATTGGGGTAGATAATATAAAAATTAAATGCCCTGAGGAATGGAAAGAGATATGAGTTATATTTGACATCACTAAAAAAATTAATCGCTTTCCATGTGATGACTTATACTACTTGCAGCAGCCATCAATTGGAACCTACGAAGGAACAATTAAAATTGCAAGACACGAAATCAGAGTCTTGGGCACTGCCGGAAAAGACAATGGCGTTATGATTTTTGGATTAATTTTTCTCGAAAGTCATAAACCATGGGTAAGAAAGGATAATGAAATCGAATTTAATCTGAAGGATCATACCAGCAGAATTAAATGACAAGTCCATTTTTCATTTATATCTCAGTTGGTATAATATATGAACAATATAAGTCGGAATATTTTGCAGCTTATATTAATTCAGAATCAGGTATTTGCACGGCAAAACCAGGAGTTTTCTCTAGCGAAGCTATGCAATCATTACCCATTTTACAGGAAGATATTTTTTCCAGAAAATCTTAGTACTAAATAAGGGTATTCGATAGGCTAATATCATGATGGGGGGAGCATTTGGTACGATTTGGTATAAGGTAAAAACACCTCCTATTTATTTTCATGATACATGAACAGATATTTTGTTAGGTAATAATTTCATATAATCCTTTACAAAATATGTTCAAGATAACAAAAGAAATTTGTTAATATTTACCACAAGTTGTGGAAATGAGATACAGGTGGTGCACAGAGAAAAGGCATTCAACAGGATAATGCCTATATCATTTCGTAACAAACGTGGTGATAAAGATGCCAAACTAACCCATCAAAAAATGCAGGATAAAAGAAAATTTGGTAAAACTTTGTTGTCATTTAGATAACAAGGGTTTGATGAAGCGTTTATTGAGGAAATTATAAACCTCAAAGAAGCAATGCAGGAAATGAAGTCATTAAAAATAACTTCATTAGACATTGATGGGGAAACTAAATTGTCCCTCGAAAATGTCAAAAGGCTTATCCAGATAAACTTTAATGAGGATCCTCTGGCATGCCGTAGGATAAAAGTAAGATCGAAGCTACTCTACAGGTAAAAGAACAATATAAATATGAGTATGTTCGATACAAACCCATCTCAATAAATATGCAGGATAAGAAAGATATGCAGCAAATTATCAAGAAGCATATCGGTCTTAAACTTATCGAGCCTGGAGTCTCAGCTCATAGTAGCCCTGGATTCCTACTAAAGTTTTTTCTAAATTTAATTGCAAATATGGTTTCTATCAGATTATGATGGATAGTGGGTCGAAGAAATTCACAGCATTCTCCACACCACAAGGGCAATATATTTGGAATGTTATGCCAATGAGGCTTTCTAATGCCCCTCAGATATTCTAAAGAACGATGGATAATCTATTTAAGGATTATCAAGAGTTTATGTTCGTCTACATAGATGGCATTCTGATTGCATCTCGAGATATTAAAGAGCATATTAAACATCTTGAAATATTTTCAGATGCATGTCACAAGGAATGTCTTTTTCTCTATGAGAAAAAGGTTACTATCGCTGCTAACAAAATTGAATTCTTAGGAGTTCAAATTGATGAAGCATGGATGGAGTTACAGGAACATATTGTGGAGAAAATCCGCAATTTTCCTGACATATTAAAAGATAAGAAACAACTTTAGAGTTTTTTGGGAGTTGTAAATTTAGGAGGTATGTTTATAAAAGAACTCGCAAAATATAGAAAGGATTTTAGACCACCCCTAAAAGAGACTGAAAGCTCTAGATGGAAATGGGAAGAAATCCATACAAAGGGAATTCGCGAACTAAAGCAAGTCTGTAATAGCTTGTCAAAACTCACGATACCTCAAGATAAAGATGAGCTGGTAGTCTATACAGACGCCAATAATTTTTGATGGGCAAGAGTGCTTATGAGAGAAATAACTACGGGTTAACAACCCTGTAGATACACAGGAGGGTTGTTCACTGAACAACAAGCCAAACTTTGGCACATTAACGAAAAGGAATTCTTTGCAGTATGAAAAACATTTAAAAAATGGCCTTTATTCTTACTTGCAAAGAAATTTATTTTAAAAGTTGATAATACTAATGTTAGAGCTTTTCTAAAAATAAACTTGAATCAAAAATTGAAAATGCTCGTATTATCAGATGGCAAGCTGAATGTCAGTATTATACTTATGATATTGATGTTATAAAATCTCATGAAAATGTTCTTGCAGTTTTCTTGACGAGAGATGAAAGCATTTGGAGCAGATTCCATCATTACGAGATTCAGACACCTTAGAGAAAATCTTGAGGAGCTATCAAAGCATTTTGGACAGCTGGATATCAATGCAAAGACAGCTGGCCAAATACAGCAGAGCGATGTGGACATGGTCTGCATTGATATTCGAAACTCCCATATTGCAATGACAATGCTATAGGAATCGGTACTAAAGCCAATCAGGAAAGCGTCAGCTTCCCTGGTAAACAAAGAGAAATGTACCCAAAAAGTTGAGGTGGTCACATATGAAGAAGCATATTTAAGCACTGCTTCAAAGGTACCGACAAAATTATTGATCAAGAGAAAAGTCACATTTCCGAAAGTTCAAGTCAACCCACTGCCTCTGGGGTAAAAGAGAAAGAAATTAACCTTAGGCCAATAACAGGCACCTCTAACGTTAATTCAGATGAGAAGGTCCTTTCTACTGCTTGGCTAGATACCAAGGTCCAAAAGGGGAATTAACCCCAGCAAGACGGTGAACGAAACATCTGGAAGATATAATAGGGTCTGGATGCTCGAAGGGTCGAAGGCAGAAGAGGTTCGAAAGTGATATGATTTCGGAGCATTAGCATCAGTTCATACAACATCACCAGGGTTTTCAGAAATAGAAAAACTTCCGGGTTGGATAAGTAACGCGGTGCATGAATCATGGCAGAACAACCCGCACCTACAAAGATGAGATATTCTAGAGCTTAAATTTATTTCAGCGGCCCCAGAAATCGTTGGGAAAGGTTTCTATCCGGTCTTTCATTTTATAAAATTACAAAGACCTGATATGATAGCTTTCAGCAGAGTCAAGTCCACTGAAGAGAAGGCACCGTTAGTATCTTCCATTAGTGAAGATGATATCTTCACCAGACAAGCATGGGGATTTTGGGTCTGTCTCACCGAGATGAAAAAGATCAAATATTCATTTAAAATATTTTCAAACAATTTAAATGGATCGTTCCTGGTTAATTCCTTAACATGGAAAAACACTGAGTTTGCTGAAGCCTCGTTTGAAAAGAAGAAGTTACTCATCTGGAAAAATAAGTTGCCAGCAACCGAGTCTACCAGAATGAATGCATGCAATATGATGCATGTTGGCCAATGGGACAACCACATATGCCCATATTGCGCAGAACAGGAAAAATCCCTATTCGGCACGAAAATCCGGGTAACCCAAAAGAATTCTGGATTCGAACAAGATAAAGGAAAGAAACGTCCAAAAAACTTTCACAAGCGAAAGTGAGAAAAACTGGATGTAAGAGAAAAAGAGGTGTCGGCAATACCCCACAATGAATGACCAACAAAGTAAAGAGACATAGTTGACAAATAATGGCCGACAAAGGAAGATGGAGAGTTGACAAAGTACCCATCTAAATACAATAATTTCTGTATGACAATATTGTAGCCGGTGGAAATTAATGCTATGTGACGAACGCAGTGACGTCACACGGAATTAGAGGAAGATTGGAATCCGAGATTGAAGTCCCCGAGCGCCTATAATAGAGAAGTTTGAAGCAAATAGAAGGCATCGAAAATCCTCCCAACTCTTCAAAATATTTGTAATATTTCTCTTTCTGCATATTTCCTTTCGAGTCTGTAAAAGTATGGGGTATTTCCCCAAGAGTCTTGTATCCTCCATGAGGAACTAAGTGTATGTCTTCTCCATTAGGAGAAATTATGTTTGAATAATATTTTTAATATTTCTTCAGTAAAATCCAGGCTTCCAAATATTCCAAATATCTAGATAAAATAGTTAAAACCCTTTACCCATATCTTGATTACGTCCTAGGGTAGGAAATGAAATAGGATTGTGCTGTTTGTTGCTGGAGGAGCCAAGAATCGGTGAACCATCGGTTGCGGCTGCGTGGTTTGAGGAAGTCCTTAAAATCCCGGAGCTTAGGAAACCCAGCAGCAAGGCGGTCAAACCCAATGTATGATGTTTAGTGCTAAATTTAATTATCGGAAGCATGATGGGCGGTCATTGGACTAAATTTAATGAAAAATCTAAAGTTGGGGTTGTAGTGTAATAGGACAAATGTTGGTAAGTCAACTGATTGAGTAAAGTGTAATAAATCAAAAATTGGTTGGATCAATTGTAATTTGACAAGTCTAAATGGCCTTAATTTGGTCAAAGTTGGTTTCTAATCGCCTAAAATCATAAATGAAGATTTAGTGGCTCAGAACTGGAATAGGTGCCTTCTCATGGCCTATTTTACTTATGAACTGGAATAGGTGCCTTCTTTAGAAAATATTAGGGTTAATGATAATTTTAGGCCATTATAAGGAGTGTTTTCCGTTTTTGGGCCATAATAAGTTTGAATTATGATTTTCGGCCATTACAAACACATTTTGTTCAATTTTAGGTCATTCAGACTTTTTGAAATTATACTTGACCCTATCAATTTTTGCCTATTTATACTTTTGACCCCATCAGTTGACTTCAACTTTTGCCCCATTACACTTTGACCCCTATCTTATATTTTTCATTGAATATAGTCCAATTAAAGCCCATCATGCTTCCGATAATTAAATTAAGCACTAAGCTTCATACCTTGGCTTTGACCACCTTGCTGCCGGGTTTCCTAAGCTCCGGGATTTTATGGACTTCCACCAACCACGCAGCCGCGACCGATGGTTCACCGATTCTTGGCTCCTTCAGCAATAAACAGCACATTCCTATTTCGGTTCCTACCTTAGGACGTATCAAGATATGAATAAAGGGTTTTAATTATATTATCGGGATCTTTGGGATATTTGGAAGCCTGGATTTTACTGAAGAAATATTAAAAATATTATTTAAACATAATTTCCCCTAGCGGAGAAGACAGACACTTAGTTCCTCATGGAGGATACAAGACTCTTGGGGAAATACCCCATATTATTACAGACTCTAAAGGAAATATGCAGAAAGAGAAATATTACAAATACTTTGAAGAGTTGGGAGGATTTTTCGATGCCTTCCATCTGCTTCAAACTTCTTCATTTATAGGCGTCCGCGGACTTCAATCACGGATCCCAAACACTCTTTAATTTATTGTGACGTCACTGCGTTCGTCACTTGCTTTGGATTCCAGCTGGTTACATTATTATCCTGCTGTATTATTGTCCTCGGGTGGCATCTTTTTTGTCAACTTTCCACCTTCTCTTGTCGGCCATTTACTGCCAACGACTCTAAACTTTCTTTGTCGGCTTCCAATTATAAAGTATTGCCGACACCTCTTTTTCTCTTACATCCAGCTGTTCTTACTTTGGCTTCTGAAAGTTTTTTGGACGTTTCTTCCCTTTGTCCTGTTCGGATCCGGATTTCTTCTGGGTTACCCGGATCTTTGTACCGAATAGGGGTTTTTCCTGTTCTGCACAATATGGGCATATATGGTTATCCCATTGGCCAACATGAATCATGTTGCATGCCTTCTTTCTGGTAGACTCTGTTGCTGGCAACTTGTTTTCCCAGATGAGTAACCTCTTCTTTTCGAAAGAGGTTTCCGCAAACTCTGTGCTTTTCCCTGTTAAAGAATTAACCAGGAACGATCCATTTAAATTGTTTGAAAATATTTTAAACGGATATTTAACCTTTTCCATCTCGGTGAGACAGACCCAGAATCCCCATGCTCGTCGGGTGGAGATTTCATCTTCGCTGATTGAAGATACTAATGGTGCCTTTTCATCCAAAGATTTAACTCTGTTGAAGGCAATCATATCAGATCTCTGTAATTTAATAAATTGAAAGACCGGATAAGAACCTTTCCCGACTATTTCTGGTGCCGCTGAGATGAACTTAAGTTCCAGAATATCTCCTCTTTGCAGGTGCGGGTTGTTCTGCCATGATTCGTGCACCGCACTACTTATCCATCCCGGAAGCTTTTCGATTTCCGGAAACCCTGGTGATGTAGTATGAACAGATGCTAATGCTCCAAAGTCATACCACTTTCGAACCTCTTCTGGTTTCGATCCCTCGAGCATCCATACCCTGTTGTATCTCCCAGATGCCTCGATTACTGTTTTGTTGGGGTTAATTCCCTTTTTGGAAACCAGTTATTCCTATTTTCCTTGGTAGTCCAGCCAGGCAGTAGATAGGACCTTCTCATCTGAATTAACCTTAGAGGTGCCTGTCATTGGCCTAAGGTTAATTTCTTCCTCTTTTACCCCAGAGGCAGTGGGTTGACTTGAACTTTCGGAAATGTGACTTTCCTCTTGCTCAACATTTTTGTCGGTATCCGACAATGGTTCCTTTGAAGCAGTGCTTGAATCTGCTTCTTCATATGTGACCACTTTAGCTTTTTGGGCACATTTCTCTTTGTTTACCAGGGAAGCTGACGCTTTCCTGATTGGCTCTAATACTGTTTCCCATAGTGTTGTCATTGCTATGTGGGAGGCTCGTATATTGTTGCGGACCATGTCCACATCGCTCTGTTGTATTTGGCCAGCTGCTCGTGCATTGATCTCGAGCTGTCCAAAATGCTTTGATAGCTCCTCTAGGTTTTCTCTGAGGTGCCTGAATCTCGTAATGATGGAATCAGCCTCAAATGCTTCCATCTCTCGTCAAGAAATCTGCAAGAACATTTTCATGAGATTTTATAACATCAATATCATATGTATAATATTGACATTCAGCTTGCCATCTGATAATACGAGCTTTTTCAATTTTTGATTCAAGTTTATTCTTTAAAAAAGCCCTAACATTAGTATTATCAACTTTTAATACAAATTTCTTTGCAAGTAAGAATAAATGCCATTTTTTGAATGTTTTCCATACTGCAAAGAATTCCTTCTCGTTAATATGCCAAAGTTTGGCTTGTTTTTCAGTGAACAACCCTCATGTGTATCTACAAGGTTCTTGACCCGTAGTTGTTTTTCTCATGAGCACTCCTGCCCATCGAAAATCATTGGCGTCTGTATAGACTACCAGCTCATCCTCATCTTGAGGTATCGCGAGTTTTGGCAAGCTATTACAGACTTGCTTTAGTTCGCGAATTCTCTTTGTATGGATTTCTTCCCATTTCCATCTAGAGCTTTCAGTCTCTTTCAGAAGTGGTCTAAAATCCTTTCTATATTTTGCAAGGTCTTTTATAAACATACCTGCAAAATTTACAACTCCCAAGAAACTCTGAAGTTGTTTCTTGTCCTTTAATATGTCAGGAAAATTGCGGATTTTCTCCACAATGTGTTCCTGTAACTCTATTCCTGCTTCATCAATTTGAACTCCTAAGAATTCAATTTTATTAGCAGCAATTGTAGCCTTTTTCTCAGAGAGAACTAGGTCTTCCCTGTGACATGCATCAAAAAATGTTTCAAGATGTTTAATATGCTCTTTAATATTTCGAGATGCAATCAGAATGTCATCTATATAGACGAACATAAACTCTAGATAATCCTTAAATAGATTATCCATCTTTCTTTGGAATATCTGAGGGGTATTAGAAAGCCCCATTAGCATAACATTCCAAATATATTGCCCTTGTGGGGTGGCGAATGCTGTGAATTTGTTCGACTCATTCTCCATCTTAATCTGATAGAAACCAGATTTGCAATCAAATTTAGAAAACACTTTAGCACCTTTGATGCAATTAATTAAGTGTTCTCTACTCGGTATGTAATAACCATCAAATTGTATTATTTTATTAATACCTTGATAATTTATTACCAACCTGGGTTTACCTCTTTTTATTTCACCGTGATTTCTTACCAAGAATCCAGGGCTACTGTAGGCTGAGACTCCAGGCTCTATGAGTTTAAGGTCGATATGCTCTTTGATAATTTGTTGCATATCTTTCTTATCCTGCATATTCATTAAGATGGGTTTGTATCGAACATACTCATATTTATATTGTTCTTTTACCTGCAGAGTAGCTTCGATCTTGTTTTTATCCCACCATGCCAGAGGATCCTCGTTAAAGTTTCTCTGAATAAGTCTTTTGACATTTTCGAGGGACAATTTAGTTTCCCTATCAATGTCTAATGAAGCTATATTCAATAATTTCATTTCCTGGATTGCTTCTTTGAGGTTTATAATTTCCTCAATAGAAGCTTCATCGAATCCTTGCTGTCTAAAAGACAACAAAGCCTTACCAAACTTTCTTTTATCCTGCATTTTTGGGTGGGTTAGTTTGGCATCATTATCACCACGTTTGCTGCGAAATAATATAGGCATTAGTCTGTTGAATGCCTTTTCTCTGCGCAACACATGTATCTCATTTCCACAACTTGTGGTAAATATTAACAAATTTCTTTTGTTATCTTGAACATATTTTGTAAAGGATTGTATAAAATTATTATCTAACAAAATATCCGCTCCTGTATCATGAAAGTAAATAGGAGGCGTTTTTACCTTATACCAAGGTGTACCAAATGCTCCTCCAATCATGATATTGGCCTATCGAATACCCTTATTTAGTACTAAGATTTTTTAGGAAAAATCTCTTCCTGCAATAATGGGTAATGATTCCATAGCTTCGCTAGGGAAAACTCCTGGTTTTGCCGTGCAAATACCTGATCCTGAATCAATATAAGCTGCAAAATATTCCGACTTATATTGTTCATATATTATCCCTACTGAGATATAAATGGAAAATGGGCTTATCACTTAATTCTGATGGTGTGCCCCTTCAGATTAAATTCTATACCATTATCCTTTCTTACCCATGGTTTATGATTTTCGAGAAAACTTAATCCCAAAATCATAACCCTATTATCTTTTCCGGCGGTACCTAAGACTCTGATCTCGTGTCCTGCAATTTCAATTGTTCCTTCATATGTTCCAATCGATGGCTGTTGCAAGTAGTATAAATCATCACATGGAAAACTGTTAATCTTTTCAGTGATGTCAAATATTACTCGTATTTCTTTCCATCCTTCAGGGCATTTAATTTTTATATTATCTACCCCAATGGATTGAGGAGTTAAATCATTGATGAATCCTTTCCTTTATATGCCATAATTCTATCTTCCGAAAAAGACATACGGCTTGCATACTCAATTCTAGCACTCGTTGATCTATCTAGAATTGGATGATCTCTTATCTGTATGTCTACTCCTCCTAACCTTGGAATCTGGGTAGGATTTGGAGTCATGACTTTAGCAAATTCCTTGAAAATTCTAGGAATTTCTATATATTCTTTCCTGAGAAATAAGTCAGAATGATGACTATTGGAAAGCGCATAAGAGATTCTATAAGTTATAGAATATGGTCTGTTCCCTTCTTTCATCAGATCTTTTCTTTTAAAATCCTGATGAAGGGTTAGAACCCTACTAAAATCTTGGTCAGCTAAGTTATAGGAAATTCTGGGATGTATGTCAAACATTAACTTCCCAGCATATAAATTTCCTACCATAGTTCCAAGAAGACCATCTCTAAGGTTATTGATTCTTCTATCAGTGACTGATAGATGTAATTCAGAATCAATGTCTTCTTTGAAGGTTGCCTTAATTACTACTTCAATGGCTCCTATGTGGATCCATTTCATAGTAATGGCGATTTCCTCCTTCATTCTGCTTAATTCCTCAAGAATTTCTTCTTTAGGAATTAATTGCATATCCATCACATTACAAGTAAGTTCCATAGGAATTGCAAACTCACCTGCACTTACCTTGTAGATGATGTTATATCTTCTTTGGTTGAGTCCCATCTGGTTAAGAACTCGTCCAATCCCGCCAATTCTGAATCCGTCATATGGGCTGAGGTTGGAATCTTGTCGCATTATTCTTTCCATGGTTCGATTCGAGATCGTCATCCTTGAAAAGAATCCGGACAGATTTTCAGTTGTCTGAATCCTGTCCTCTTCAGCCAGACTCGGTTGAAGATCCATCTGAATATGAGTCCGAGTCACTTCTTAATTCTTTCTCATAGATGCTTTCGCCGGAGGGGATGTCTTCAAACTGATAGACTGGTACCAGCTTTCCATGGTAGACCGCTTCCACGATATTGAAACTTTTGACAAATTTCATTAACACGAGTATTTTTCAATAAAATATATCAGGTTTGAATTTATTTAATGAGAAGAGTTATGATTCGTAAAAGGGTTTAGGGATATATCAAGATTGTTACTCTTTATTACTCATGTGAGGGGCTTTAATTTCAAATGGCAATGTGGTCCTCTCTGCCATGAAACTTCTGACAAATCTCATGATACAACCGGGATAAATTGACCTTCAGCCTGTCACACTGAGGGTCCCCGGCATATGTGCCATGATACTTCTCATGATTTCATGTCATGAGATTCCCTACCATGAAACTTTCGGCAGATTCCCACTACATGAGTATTTTCTGAAAAATCACATTTTTATTTACTCGTGTTAAGAAACTGTGCCCCCGAAAGCGCACGGAGTCAAAAATTGCAGTATTTATAGTAAGTACCGGATCGTTCACTGGAGGATGTGCGATGGAAGCAGGGCCCACGCCGTTTACTAAGATTTTCCACTCGGTTACTCAATTCGAGTTTGTGATTTGACTAACAACTACTTGACAGAATTTAAATCTAAGCTATGAAAGCAATTAAAATAAAGCGGATAAAATTATTCTAGAAAGCGAATTAAATTTAATCTAAGAAAGCAATAAAATTATTCTAAGAAAGCGATTAAGATTATTCTAAGAAAGCAGATTTAAAATGAGACAGAAGGGACAGGGAGAAAAGAATAAAGATTGGACAAGATTCAGATGAAACACAATTAAACTTCCATTTTAATACACAGATCTTTGTTTGGGATAATTCGTTCAGTTAGCTAATTCTCATGCTCTCGATACCATGTTCCCTTTAACAGACAGGTACTTATAGTAAGAGTTTACATGCTCTTAAGAAAACAAATTCTAAGATACCACAAACTCACAAATGCCCTCACATGGCCATGCTGAGACATATTATTCATCTGTGGTGGACAAGCAACACCTGACAAATCATTTATTGAAGTGTCAAGTACCGTTATCATTCCCCCATGTCACACCCAAAGATTCTAATCAAGCCCTGAACTATCCCTTAACTCTCAATCCTAGTAGCAGTTACACAACTCTCAATACAACCGAGTGACCTCTAACGAAAGCATTTAAAAGAAAGCAGTAAAGAAAGCATTTAAAATCCTATCACTCGGAGGTTTTTGAAAGTCTGACCCTGGTAGTAAAAGAAAGCCCCCAGTCAGAATGACCGGGTGTGGATCAAGAATTCCCTATTCTCGGTGAACCGCTCGCAGTGTTCACTTCCCGTCGGGTGGTTATGAGATACAAACTAATGAAACGAACTAATAAATTAGTTCGTTCCGGATGCACTCACTCAGGACTCAAAAATAGGCTCTGGCAGAAGAGGATAGCAGTTGAAAGAATACTCAACCCTATCTTAGAAAATAACCAAGGCCCGAATGTTGTTCCTCTAATATTATCTGTCACACCTTATCGGAATCCAAGTGGAATCTGACCCAGTGCAATATTTAATACAAGATTTCCAACAAACAGCAATTTTGGAAAATAATAAATCTGAAAATCATTCCCTATCAGGTACTAGACTCTCAATAAGAACACAGACCCTTTCAGTCTAGGTGAGACCTAATCGCTGACTCTGCTTCTAATTTCCCAAAATCAACCCCCAGTCGGATGTGAATTAGTCATAAATGTCGAATTCATCCCTTACTCAGATCCGGATTTTATAAAGGAATTTTTGTTGGAAATTTATTATGAGACATCTGATTAAAATCAAGACTCCTGTGTCCAAGGGAAGGATCCCAAAATAATATTGACCACAATATCTACATAATAATATCATGCATAAATTTATAAGGAAGTGTAAAATTAAATAACCCAAAATATAAGGTGGGTTTAGACAGAAGTTGACACACAAAGATGAAATAGCCGGAGATGAGAAGAATTTATTGTGGCTAAAAAGGTGACTGAAATAACTGGGGTTATCCGGACTGCAAACATCTGCTATCCAGGCCCCAACTATTCCAGGTGGAGCGGTTTTAGACAGCAGAATAATCTTAAATGACAGTGGTCGCTATCATTCAGACCCTTACTATCTGTGAATCAGAGAAAAACCTACATGTTCCTTTACTGTCTTAATTACTAGACAACATTGACCTATGTCGTCTAGTGTTGGCACAGTTCGAGATTCGGGTTTGAAATTAAGATAAAGAAAAGAAAACTGTATCCGGATAGGAGTCAGCTGAGCAGCTATTATAATCCCGGATGGACGAACCGCCAAGGCGTCCACCGACCACTATCCGGACCATGCAAAATAACATCTAATAATTAATATACAGAATACGAGCTAGTTATCCGTGTGGGAATACCCGCCAACATTAATCTGATATATTCCTTATTAGCTGTTTCACACATTACGGGAACAGACAAAATAAATAAAAGAAAAATATTTTTGGGTCATCTTGCATGAGAGACATTGGTTTCTCATGCAAGGTATGGAAATGATTCCATAATTACTCTTTATGGTCCAAATAATCACTCATTCCATAATTAAATAATTACAGTCCGGATTATATACTTAGATCATTAGAGTTTAATCATTTGTAGAAGAATCTTTTAATGGGGAATTGAACAAAGTTCTTTATATCAAATTAATCCTGGGTTGAGATCATTGGATTTCAACCTCAAAATATTAATATAAAGGTTCAATTAATTAATGGAGTGAGGTGGAGAATAAAAATTTGGCAAAAACGTGCCACTTTGTCGCGGAATAGAGTTTGTGTCGCGGACCATGGGTCCGCGACAAGGGTTTCGCGACAAAGGGGTGGGAAATAAGAGAAATAAATATTTTGAAAAATTAGGGTTTGTTTTGTCGCTAAGCAAAAATTTTGTCGCGGAACATGGTTCCGCGACAAGGAGGTATAGCGACAAAAGGGTTGAAAATTGGTAAGGACATAATTCCTGGTCGCGGAACAAGGATTTTGTCGCGGTACGTGGTTCCGCGACAAAGGTTCCGCGCCAGAGTCCTCCCAGAATAAAATTACAAGTATTTGGGTCCTTGGTCGCTAATCAAGGATTTTGTCGCGGAACGTGGTTCCGCGACAAGAGTTGCATCGCGACCAAGGGGTTTCAAAATTAATGGCAAGGCATAATTTTCTGTCTCGGAATAAGATTTTGTCGCGGAACGTGGTTCCGCGACAAGGGTACTCCGCGACAAAAGCCATGCAGACAAAATGCAAGAATTTGGTCCTTTGTCGCTAAACATGGGTTTTGTCGCGGAACGTGGTTCCGCGACAAAGGTTGCATCGCGACAAAGGGTTTTAAAAATTTATAAAAATTTTGGCAGCATAACCCCTTATATTGCATTACATGGGTGTGCGTTGATCACAACGGGAAAATTACATTGCAACCCGTGGGGTTACAATGTGGTGCAATACAATATAGGGGATGCAATTTTTACATAAACATGCACAAACACCTTAATACTATCCCCTTTTTAGATCTAGTCCATTAGAAATAAAAATAAAACTAAAAATAAAAACACTACCTAAGAATCTAAAGAAGAAAAAGTGGGAACAGAACACCAAAAATAAAATAAACAGAAATAACAAAAACAAGCAATAATAGCAAAAAGATGAAAACAGCCTGTGCTATTACTGAATAAAACACCAACACTAAATCTATCAAGGGTCAAGCATTAAGTGTTTATGCATTTTATTAAATAGGGAAAGCAATAAAACCTAACTACAATACATGGTTCAAAATGCACCCATTAATTAAGTGTTTGAAACCCACAAGTTACAAAATATAAAACTGGAAAATAAAATGAACACTAGCTACACTTATTTATTACAAAACATAAATTAAACTAAGCTAAGATCTACTACATTGCATAAAATAAATAAAACTATCTACCTACACTAATTTTGGAGAGCACAGTGGTGCCTCCAAAACAGTAAACTAAACTAAAGTGTAGCTAGGTTACTGTTCAAGGGGGTGGGAGGTTATATTTATAGAGGTGGAAAATTAGCCCTAGGCCCATTAGGCCCATCTGGTCGATAAACAATTGCTTTGTCGCGGAATAGGGACAAAACACTTTTTGGCTCCAAGATGGCGCCCAGGAGGGGCCGGGACTTTGAGGTCCAGGGGAAGAGACAAACTTTCCATGTGTTGCGGGACTTGAGGTCCTGGGAGCTTGGAACAGATTGAGCATGTGAGAAAATAAAGTGGGAGTGGTCACGTGACTCTGCCTGTCTCTGTCGCGGTGTGGCTATCTCGGGCGCGATCCACTTTGTCGCGGAATATTGTTCCGCGACCAAATTTTGTGCCTTAATTTTCCTCTCACAGTCTCGGAACAAAATTTGGGCGCGGAGCATTTTTTCTGGGCGCGGAGCACTTGGTCGCGGAGTACTGTTTCCGCGACAAAGCTCTGCTTCCGCGACAAAGCTCTCTTGTCTGTTTCGATTCTCACGTGCCTCTCTCTTCTCTCATTCTTTCATTTTCTCTTTCCCAAATTCTCTTTCCTCCATTATTCTTCTTCATCTTTCCCCACTCCTCCATTTTTATCTTTCTTTTCTCTGCCTCTCTCGTTCCATCCTCCATTTCTCTTCTTCCTGTTTTCAATTTCTTCTTCTTCTTCTATTTTTCCTCTTTTATTCTTCCTCCATTTCTCTGTTTTGGCAAAGGCAGTGAGCTTGGAGGCCGACGATGGCGGATCTGGAATGAGGGTGGCCGGAGGCTGGGCTGTTGGTGGCGAAGAGGATGAAATGGAGGCGCGGCGGAGCAGTGGTGGCTGTTGGAGCGGCTGCGGAGGTGGCGGAGGTAGCGTCCGGCGGTGGAGGGTGACCGGAGAAGGAGGTGAGGGGCGGCAGCGGTGAGGGAGGGGCTGCCATGGTGTTGGCCGGAGCGGGCGAGGGAGTAGCGGACAGCGGCGGCGCTTGACGACGGCGAGCGGCGGCTGTGGCGCATGGATGACCTTCTTCCTCTCCTCTCTTCTTTCTCTTGATTCTTCTTTGGGATTTGTTGTTGTTGAGGAAAAGGATGGAAGTGGTGGTGCGAGGATGGCAGTGGATGGACGGAGGTGGCCGGAGATGCGGAGATGCGGCGGAAGTGGAGGATGGCCGGAGTGAGGGGGCTGTTGTGGTCGGATTTGGGGGCTCGCCGGAGGCTTGCTGCGGTGGTGGCCGATTTGAGGAGGCAGGGCGAGCTGATGGTGGATCTTGGTCGGAAAATGGAGATGAGATGGATGGAGGTTGGAGATGAGAGTGGTGGCCGGAAAATGGATGATGGTGTTGGTGGCGGTGGAAGGATTGAGTTGTGGCGGTGGCGGAAGTTGAGGGATGGTGAGGTGTTGAAAGATGGCCGGAGGCGGTGAGGACTGTGGTGGTGGTCGGAGGACGAGATCGGAGAGGAAGGAGGATGGAGGCTGGAAAATGAAAAGGGGGCTGCGGTGCGGTGGCCGGCCGCCGGCCGCCGGCGGCGGCGGAGCAGGTTTTAGGGCTAGGGTTAGGGTTAGAATTTAGGGTTGGGCCAAGGGTTAGTATTGGGCTTGGATGGATTGGGCTATGGATTGGTTGGGCTTCCAGGTTTTTGGACTTAATGGACTGGATTAAGTAATCATCTGGACTTAATTAATCATGAGCCCAATCACCTGTAATTAATTAAATAAATGGATTAGTGGACCAATTAATTCTAATTAAAGCAGAAAATGAGAATAGAAATAACTAAACATAAAAATTAAATATATACATCAAGATGTAAAAATAAAAATAAAAAATAAAGATAATATAAATATAATATTTATTCCACTTGATTATTTGGTTGTACTCCGTTAAATGGACCTATGTTCCACCGAACAGACATTACAAACCATAATTATCAAACGTGGGATTTTTAATATTTTTATCATGTTTTTGTGTTTTTTAACATAAATTAATAAAAATAACAATATTTTTGTATTTTTCAATACCAGTTTATTATTTATACAAACTTGCATAAATCTGCTAAATTCAACTGCTTTCTTATTTAAATAAGACCGGAATGCGATCAAATGTCCGTATTAGACACGGAAATAGATTGAAAATAATGGTCAATTTTGGCCATTATCAACATCCTCACATTTAATACTGATCGTCCCCGAGCAGTCAGAGTCAATGTTCCTAAGAACACGGACTCTACATATTCAATCTATTTTCGTGGCTTCAAAAATTTCATTCTTTTTAGATTGGGATAAGACAATCGAAAACTACAAGTATTAAATTCTCTTGATTGCAGTGTTTAATAAAATGATACTTCTCACTTAATCAGGCCTACAAATCAGTCATTATTGATAATTCTTTATGAACATCATGTTTAGAAAAATTCATTGATTTAATTATAGAATTAAAGTATGACATGAACATAATTAAAAGCAGAGCCTCACATATAGTAGAAACGGAAATTTCACTCACTCTCAAAAAGGGGGTTTTATCAATGAGCACTCATAATCAAATTTAATTAAATTATCCCATAAGCTTGCAATTGGACCAACTCGCCACCGGCTCATTTCTTTAAATCGAGATCATGAGGTCTTATTTAAGGGTTATAACGGGGCATACGGTTGTAACATTTGGTAGGAATGGAAATTATTGGGCTAAAAAGTGGCAAGAATTTATTCTATCATAACTAGGCATATATATTTAAAAATTTATGATCATCAAAATTTTCTTTTTCTTTTGTTTTTCTTTTCATATTGCATGACATTAGACTATGTCTAATTTGCTTTGTCATTTGCAATTTATTTGTGTTGACAAGAGTTCAACATTTTTCTTCTTCTTTTTTTTTTTTGTGTTGAATGGAACTCAACAATTTTCTTCTTCTCATCTCTTCTTTTTTTTTTTTTTTATATCGGATTTTTGAATACCGATTGAAGTTTTGTGTTGATGATCAAAAATTGTAATGCCTTGATAAAATTCATTCTTACACACTTGGGTTTGAATTTTTTGGTCTTTTTAGAAGGCTTGGAATAATATAGAGGGCTTCAAAGAAAAATTAGGCTTAAAGGCTCAAGTTGGTTTATCCTAAAGGGAAAATATTTTTGGGTTTGGATTTCAAGAGAAGGCCAAAATTTGGGTTTTTCTAAGCGCCTCGATCATATGCTCGATTTTTGGAATATGGCATGGTCTTGAATCGGTCCCAATCGCAAGTTCTAGTGTCCTTTAACTAAAATGATTTTCACACATCAATGAAAAGAATGAGTAAAAATGACTCATGGCTCAAATCTCACATGGAATGGTTCATTCATGTCATACAATATTCTTAAATATAATCTTTGAAACTTTCTTACACTCTATTCAATTAAATTCTCAACATGAGGACTCATTACCCAACAAGATGATGATATCATTAGATTTTTATAGCTCAAAACCTCAAAAATTCATATCATGCATGTCTTCAATTATATTATCCCAATTTAAAAGTTTGAAAATTTAATCATAAACCAAAATCAAATATGTGAATTACAGACAGATTTATGCTTGCTTCGTACTGGGTTTGAAAATAAAATAATAAAAATAAACAAAATAAAAATAACACACTTTTTTTTTTTTTTTTAAGTGAAGAATCAACATCCTCACATTTTGAGCCTTGCTCGAAATGTGAGTAGATCAATTCCTACTTAAACACATTATCAAAATCAAAATAAAATAAAAGAGGAGGGAGGGAGGGAGAAAATATTAACATAAAAGATAGAAAAATAATTCCGATAGCCTTTTTCGTCAAACCAATGAAGTGTTCGACGATTTTGGCTATATGTGATCGTTTGGTTCGTCGAACAAGGCGATTGTTCGATGCCCAATACTTAAGAAAAATTCTGATTTTCATCAAAATTGTTCAATCACATTTTTTTTGGATTTTATAAAATTTAATCTACTATATTTACTTGCATAAATTAGATCGGATCAATTATGTTCTTATAAAAGTTATTCCGGAGTTTAAATTGCTTTAAATTCCAAGAATACTTTCAATTAATCACAGAATCGATCCAACCGGGAACCTGTTTTGAAGCTTTAATTTTCTTTTTGGTAGTTCCACAAATTCCTGCAGAGCAAACACAGAAGAAGTTATCGGGTTTCCTCAAAAATATCAACATCCTCACATTTAGAGTCTTAGTACTCTAAATGTGATTCAATTGACTAACACCCAAATTATTTAATATAATATGCACAAGAGATATATATAATATATAAATATATATATGTATACATATAATTTTGACTTGCAGAAATTTAGGTTGGATTAATTCCGTGCTTGCAAAAATTATTCCGGATTTTAAATTTCTTTGAATTCCGGATATAATCTTCGGTCAATTACAGAACTAATCCAACCGGGAACCTCTTTAGATGCTCAGTCGGGACAGGGGCGACGGGAAGTGAGATGATGGCCGTGGCTTGTCCGATGGTGGTGAGCAATTGGTAGTCCGAAGATCTGCTGCTCCATTTGTTGCTTCACCAGTGATGAGGGTTTCCTCAGCGCAGTGGTGGTGTTGAGGTGGATGAGCGATGGAGCAGCGGTTGAGCTTCGTGGTCCGGATGTGGTGGAGATGACAAACACGTGAGTCTCACGTGTTGTGCAATTTACAATTGCCAATTAGTGTAGCTCCACTGCTACACTTCTCCATTTTTCTTTGATTTTTCGTTTAATTAACCTCGATTTTACAATTGGATAGGTGTAAAATTAAACGAAAGATCAAAGTAGTGTAGCCCCAATGCTACACTTCCACATTTAACTCCGTACACCATTTTGGTGGCTCCATGATTCCTGCAAGCAAAAATACCCAATTGGTTAGGTTTTCCCCTCAAATCTACATCCTCACATTTAGAGTCTTAGTACTCTAAATGTTTAATTGATTTGAGGGTACTTCTCTGTTCTGAAATAAATACACTGAACTAACACTAAACTAACTATGAGTAATCAGGAGTGTAATTCTCTTAATAAACGACGCTGCATCCTCCCCGGCAACGGCGCCATGAAACTTTTGACAAATTTCATTAACACGAGTATTTTTCAATAAAATATATCAGGTTTGAATTTATTTAATGAGAAGAGTTATGATTCGTAAAAGGGTTTAGGGATATATCAAGATTGTTACTCTTTATTACTCATGTGAGGGGCTTTAATTTCAAATGGCAATGTGGTCCTCTCTGCCATGAAACTTCTGACAAATCTCATGATACAACCGGGATAAATTGACCTTCAGCCTGTCACACTGAGGGTCCCCGGCATATGTGCCATGATACTTCTCATGATTTCATGTCATGAGATTCCCTACCATGAAACTTTCGGCAGATTCCCACTACATGAGTATTTTCTGAAAAATCACATTTTTATTTACTCGTGTTAAGAAACTGTGCCCCCGAAAGCGCACGGAGTCAAAAATTGCAGTATTTATAGTAAGTACCGGATCGTTCACTGGAGGATGTGCGATGGAAGCAGGGCCCACGCCGTTTACTAAGATTTTCCACTCGGTTACTCAATTCGAGTTTGTGATTTGACTAACAACTACTTGACAGAATTTAAATCTAAGCTATGAAAGCAATTAAAATAAAGCGGATAAAATTATTCTAGAAAGCGAATTAAATTTAATCTAAGAAAGCAATAAAATTATTCTAAGAAAGCGATTAAGATTATTCTAAGAAAGCAGATTTAAAATGAGACAGAAGGGACAGGGAGAAAAGAATAAAGATTGGACAAGATTCAGATGAAACACAATTAAACTTCCATTTTAATACACAGATCTTTGTTTGGGATAATTCGTTCAGTTAGCTAATTCTCATGCTCTCGATACCATGTTCCCTTTAACAGACAGGTACTTATAGTAAGAGTTTACATGCTCTTAAGAAAACAAATTCTAAGATACCACAAACTCACAAATGCCCTCACATGGCCATGCTGAGACATATTATTCATCTGTGGTGGACAAGCAACACCTGACAAATCATTTATTGAAGTGTCAAGTACCGTTATCATTCCCCCATGTCACACCCAAAGATTCTAATCAAGCCCTGAACTATCCCTTAACTCTCAATCCTAGTAGCAGTTACACAACTCTCAATACAACCGAGTGACCTCTAACGAAAGCATTTAAAAGAAAGCAGTAAAGAAAGCATTTAAAATCCTATCACTCGGAGGTTTTTGAAAGTCTGACCCTGGTAGTAAAAGAAAGCCCCCAGTCAGAATGACCGGGTGTGGATCAAGAATTCCCTATTCTCGGTGAACCGCTCGCAGTGTTCACTTCCCGTCGGGTGGTTATGAGATACAAACTAATGAAACGAACTAATAAATTAGTTCGTTCCGGATGCACTCACTCAGGACTCAAAAATAGGCTCTGGCAGAAGAGGATAGCAGTTGAAAGAATACTCAACCCTATCTTAGAAAATAACCAAGGCCCGAATGTTGTTCCTCTAATATTATCTGTCACACCTTATCGGAATCCAAGTGGAATCTGACCCAGTGCAATATTTAATACAAGATTTCCAACAAACAGCAATTTTGGAAAATAATAAATCTGAAAATCATTCCCTATCAGGTACTAGACTCTCAATAAGAACACAGACCCTTTCAGTCTAGGTGAGACCTAATCGCTGACTCTGCTTCTAATTTCCCAAAATCAACCCCCAGTCGGATGTGAATTAGTCATAAATGTCGAATTCATCCCTTACTCAGATCCGGATTTTATAAAGGAATTTTTGTTGGAAATTTATTATGAGACATCTGATTAAAATCAAGACTCCTGTGTCCAAGGGAAGGATCCCAAAATAATATTGACCACAATATCTACATAATAATATCATGCATAAATTTATAAGGAAGTGTAAAATTAAATAACCCAAAATATAAGGTGGGTTTAGACAGAAGTTGACACACAAAGATGAAATAGCCGGAGATGAGAAGAATTTATTGTGGCTAAAAAGGTGACTGAAATAACTGGGGTTATCCGGACTGCAAACATCTGCTATCCAGGCCCCAACTATTCCAGGTGGAGCGGTTTTAGACAGCAGAATAATCTTAAATGACAGTGGTCGCTATCATTCAGACCCTTACTATCTGTGAATCAGAGAAAAACCTACATGTTCCTTTACTGTCTTAATTACTAGACAACATTGACCTATGTCGTCTAGTGTTGGCACAGTTCGAGATTCGGGTTTGAAATTAAGATAAAGAAAAGAAAACTGTATCCGGATAGGAGTCAGCTGAGCAGCTATTATAATCCCGGATGGACGAACCGCCAAGGCGTCCACCGACCACTATCCGGACCATGCAAAATAACATCTAATAATTAATATACAGAATACGAGCTAGTTATCCGTGTGGGAATACCCGCCAACATTAATCTGATATATTCCTTATTAGCTGTTTCACACATTACGGGAACAGACAAAATAAATAAAAGAAAAATATTTTTGGGTCATCTTGCATGAGAGACATTGGTTTCTCATGCAAGGTATGGAAATGATTCCATAATTACTCTTTATGGTCCAAATAATCACTCATTCCATAATTAAATAATTACAGTCCGGATTATATACTTAGATCATTAGAGTTTAATCATTTGTAGAAGAATCTTTTAATGGGGAATTGAACAAAGTTCTTTATATCAAATTAATCCTGGGTTGAGATCATTGGATTTCAACCTCAAAATATTAATATAAAGGTTCAATTAATTAATGGAGTGAGGTGGAGAATAAAAATTTGGCAAAAACGTGCCACTTTGTCGCGGAATAGAGTTTGTGTCGCGGACCATGGGTCCGCGACAAGGGTTTCGCGACAAAGGGGTGGGAAATAAGAGAAATAAATATTTTGAAAAATTAGGGTTTGTTTTGTCGCTAAGCAAAAATTTTGTCGCGGAACATGGTTCCGCGACAAGGAGGTATAGCGACAAAAGGGTTGAAAATTGGTAAGGACATAATTCCTGGTCGCGGAACAAGGATTTTGTCGCGGTACGTGGTTCCGCGACAAAGGTTCCGCGCCAGAGTCCTCCCAGAATAAAATTACAAGTATTTGGGTCCTTGGTCGCTAATCAAGGATTTTGTCGCGGAACGTGGTTCCGCGACAAGAGTTGCATCGCGACCAAGGGGTTTCAAAATTAATGGCAAGGCATAATTTTCTGTCTCGGAATAAGATTTTGTCGCGGAACGTGGTTCCGCGACAAGGGTACTCCGCGACAAAAGCCATGCAGACAAAATGCAAGAATTTGGTCCTTTGTCGCTAAACATGGGTTTTGTCGCGGAACGTGGTTCCGCGACAAAGGTTGCATCGCGACAAAGGGTTTTAAAAATTTATAAAAATTTTGGCAGCATAACCCCTTATATTGCATTACATGGGTGTGCGTTGTGATCCGTGGGATCACAACGGGAAAATTACATTGCAACCCGTGGGGTTACAATGTGGTGCAATACAATATAGGGGATGCAATTTTTACATAAACATGCACAAACACCTTAATACTATCCCCTTTTTAGATCTAGTCCATTAGAAATAAAAATAAAACTAAAAATAAAAACACTACCTAAGAATCTAAAGAAGAAAAAGTGGGAACAGAACACCAAAAATAAAATAAACAGAAATAACAAAAACAAGCAATAATAGCAAAAAGATGAAAACAGCCTGTGCTATTACTGAATAAAACACCAACACTAAATCTATCAAGGGTCAAGCATTAAGTGTTTATGCATTTTATTAAATAGGGAAAGCAATAAAACCTAACTACAATACATGGTTCAAAATGCACCCATTAATTAAGTGTTTGAAACCCACAAGTTACAAAATATAAAACTGGAAAATAAAATGAACACTAGCTACACTTATTTATTACAAAACATAAATTAAACTAAGCTAAGATCTACTACATTGCATAAAATAAATAAAACTATCTACCTACACTAATTTTGGAGAGCACAGTGGTGCCTCCAAAACAGTAAACTAAACTAAAGTGTAGCTAGGTTACTGTTCAAGGGGGTGGGAGGTTATATTTATAGAGGTGGAAAATTAGCCCTAGGCCCATTAGGCCCATCTGGTCGATAAACAATTGCTTTGTCGCGGAATAGGGACAAAACACTTTTTGGCTCCAAGATGGCGCCCAGGAGGGGCCGGGACTTTGAGGTCCAGGGGAAGAGACAAACTTTCCATGTGTTGCGGGACTTGAGGTCCTGGGAGCTTGGAACAGATTGAGCATGTGAGAAAATAAAGTGGGAGTGGTCACGTGACTCTGCCTGTCTCTGTCGCGGTGTGGCTATCTCGGGCGCGATCCACTTTGTCGCGGAATATTGTTCCGCGACCAAATTTTGTGCCTTAATTTTCCTCTCACAGTCTCGGAACAAAATTTGGGCGCGGAGCATTTTTTCTGGGCGCGGAGCACTTGGTCGCGGAGTACTGTTTCCGCGACAAAGCTCTGCTTCCGCGACAAAGCTCTCTTGTCTGTTTCGATTCTCACGTGCCTCTCTCTTCTCTCATTCTTTCATTTTCTCTTTCCCAAATTCTCTTTCCTCCATTATTCTTCTTCATCTTTCCCCACTCCTCCATTTTTATCTTTCTTTTCTCTGCCTCTCTCGTTCCATCCTCCATTTCTCTTCTTCCTGTTTTCAATTTCTTCTTCTTCTTCTATTTTTCCTCTTTTATTCTTCCTCCATTTCTCTGTTTTGGCAAAGGCAGTGAGCTTGGAGGCCGACGATGGCGGATCTGGAATGAGGGTGGCCGGAGGCTGGGCTGTTGGTGGCGAAGAGGATGAAATGGAGGCGCGGCGGAGCAGTGGTGGCTGTTGGAGCGGCTGCGGAGGTGGCGGAGGTAGCGTCCGGCGGTGGAGGGTGACCGGAGAAGGAGGTCAGGGGCGGCAGCGGTGAGGGAGGGGCTGCCATGGTGTTGGCCGGAGCGGGCGAGGGAGTAGCGGACAGCGGCGGCGCTTGACGACGGCGAGCGGCGGCTGTGGCGCATGGATGACCTTCTTCCTCTCCTCTCTTCTTTCTCTTGATTCTTCTTTGGGATTTGTTGTTGTTGAGGAAAAGGATGGAAGTGGTGGTGCGAGGATGGCAGTGGATGGACGGAGGTGGCCGGAGATGCGGAGATGCGGCGGAAGTGGAGGATGGCCGGAGTGAGGGGGCTGTTGTGGTCGGATTTGGGGGCTCGCCGGAGGCTTGCTGCGGTGGTGGCCGATTTGAGGAGGCAGGGCGAGCTGATGGTGGATCTTGGTCGGAAAATGGAGATGAGATGGATGGAGGTTGGAGATGAGAGTGGTGGCCGGAAAATGGATGATGGTGTTGGTGGCGGTGGAAGGATTGAGTTGTGGCGGTGGCGGAAGTTGAGGGATGGTGAGGCGTTGAAAGATGGCCGGAGGCGGTGAGGACTGTGGTGGTGGTCGGAGGACGAGATCGGAGAGGAAGGAGGATGGAGGCTGGAAAATGAAAAGGGGGCTGCGGTGCGGTGGCCGGCCGCCGGCCGCCGGCGGCGGCGGAGCAGGTTTTAGGGCTAGGGTTAGGGTTAGAATTTAGGGTTGGGCCAAGGGTTAGTATTGGGCTTGGATGGATTGGGCTATGGATTGGTTGGGCTTCCAGGTTTTTGGACTTAATGGACTGGATTAAGTAATCATCTGGACTTAATTAATCATGAGCCCAATCACCTGTAATTAATTAAATAAATGGATTAGTGGACCAATTAATTCTAATTAAAGCAGAAAATGAGAATAGAAATAACTAAACATAAAAATTAAATATATACATCAAGATGTAAAAATAAAAATAAAAAATAAAGATAATATAAATATAATATTTATTCCACTTGATTATTTGGTTGTACTCCGTTAAATGGACCTATGTTCCACCGAACAGACATTACAAACCATAATTATCAAACGTGGGATTTTTAATATTTTTATCATGTTTTTGTGTTTTTTAACATAAATTAATAAAAATAACAATATTTTTGTATTTTTCAATACCAGTTTATTATTTATACAAACTTGCATAAATCTGCTAAATTCAACTGCTTTCTTATTTAAATAAGACCGGAATGCGATCAAATGTCCGTATTAGACACGGAAATAGATTGAAAATAATGGTCAATTTTGGCCATTATCAGATATCCTCCGTGGCTTCGTATATTCGTACCTCACGATTCTGAGGGCAATCGGGTGAGATATGACCTCTGGCTCCACACTTCCAACAGTTGCAGTCCTTGAAACTTTCGTTGGCTCGGGTATGGGCTCGTCTGAATGTTCTCTTGGACGTCGTTCTCCCCGTGTTCCTTGCTGCTAAGCTAGTTGAACCTTGGGATGAACTCTTCGTCGTTCCCGTTCTGTGTCCAGTTTTGTATGATCTGGCCTTGCCCTTGGACCACCATGCTCTTCTTCTTCGGAATGGAGGTCTTCTGAAACTCCTACTGTATGAGCCTCGACTCTTCTTCTTTCTCCTCTTTTCTTCTGATTCTCCTATAATTGTTGGAAAATCGTTATTTTCACAGCAAAGAGGAGTTCTTTTTATTTTACCTCTTAGTCTCTTGATGTTCTTTTGGGCTGCTGCCTGTTGACACCATTCTCTGAGCTTATCCTTTAAGAAGGACATTCTTCAGGCTATTGAGTCCACTGTACCAGGGGGTACTGTGTACGATTGGATCAACATTTCTCTCCATGGGCTGCAGATCTTTGCAAAGAACATGGGACATGCTACTTCAGCTGTCATCTCACTCCGAAAATAGTATTTACAAAACCAGTAGATATATTCGTCTACTGCGCAAATACTTCTTAACTCCATACCCAACAGTGCTTGGGTATAGACTTTGATTTTTTCTGTTCTCTGTTCTTCAAAATAACCATCTCCTACAAAATGGGTTTTGAATAAGAGGCCAATCCTTTCGCAGATTGTGCTTTTGGAATCTCCTTCGAGTATTTGCTCTTTTAAAACAGCCATGAAGTTTTTCCAGCCCAGCTTCGCTGATCCTTCAAGACTTAGTTCTATTAATCGGACAAATTTTTCTTTATCGAGATCCAGGGTGGTTGCTGCAATCTTCATTGAAGCTACCCATTCATCGATCAGGTCTTCGATGTTTCGGAAGTCGATAACGTCGAGGTTCAGTGTTATGCCATATGGATTTAATGGTTGTAACATCGTCTTGGCCCACGGTGTGGATTCTGGTGCTCTACTTGGGTTCCGTCCTGGGTTTCGTCTTGCATTGAGATGCACATCAGGATACCTGTTCATGTGGAAGTCTGTACTTTCTCTCATTGGGACATCAGGCTGAAGAACTTCATTGGGTTTTACATTAACTAGATCCATAATCCCAAGTTGGGAAAATGATTCTGCTAATTCTTGTAGATCTGATAGATCTGCCCTGGAAACACTCATTCGACTGTTTTCAGGAGATCGATCATAAGCTCTTCTTGTGATTTCTGCTTTGGAACCATGGTTGTTTTACCTTTTTGGTGTAAAAATTGTACTGGTCCAAATACATCTCTAATGTTGGCTTGGTTATTCTTGGAAGATCCAGGAATATCCTTCTGCCTTTTTTTGATATCCGAAATGTCAAACTTCAGATTCAAAATCTCTTTCTTTAGATCTTGAAATAATTTCAAGATCTCATCTGTTGACTGATTCAAGTTATCTATTTTTCCATGTATAATTAATACCCGGTTACCATAATCTTGAATCGTCTTTTGGATTTCTCTTAAGTCCTGTGTTAACTTAGAGCTATCCGGATCAATTTCTTTCCAGTCAGTTCCTCTCATTTTTATGAAAGAAATTAATTTTAATAATATCTTGTCTTATAGACAAGTTCAAGAATTTCCTCTGGAAATTTCTATTTTTTATTTCAAATTTTGGAAATAACTCGTAGGTTTCAGATTAAATGAATCCATTAACTAATTAGATCTTCACCATTAAGAGATAAAATATTACTCCCTCTGTCCCAACTAACTTGTCCTGTTGGACTTCTGCACACAATCCAATGCATTTTTTAGTCGTTAATATCTCAAAATATATACAACTAAAAATTATGTAAAATATGTACTCTAAAACTATAAGATTAGACGAATCTAACAAGACCTAACTCGACTATTTTTTCTAAATATATATTTGCAATAAAATTGAGTCAAAGTTATTAAATGAACAGTGTCAAAAAGTCAAACCAGACACATTTGGTGGGACGGAGGGAGTATAAATAATATAATTAATATGTTCTTCAATAAAACCTAGGCTCTGATACCAATTTTCAAGCGCGTTGGATGTTGTTTATATAATGAAAAATTAAGTATATAGATAAAGGACTAAAGTAAATAAGGTCAAACTTTTATGGGGTTGAAGTGAAATAAAGGAAAAGTTGTTGGGGTCATTTATTAATTTCAAATAGGTCCTTTGGCCTGAATTTTGCAAAACTGTGTTTATAATGGCCTTTTTCCATAATTGCAACTTTTAGTGGCTAAAAAGCGGAATAGCCTCCTTTTGATGGCCTTTTAAAAATATTAACCCAAAATATTATAAACATAGGTAAATTTCGGGGTAAAATTATGTTTACCTTTAGTAAAATTATCCTTGTAATAGTAGATAGTAGTTATGGTATTGTGTAAACTTTGATATTTTGCCAAATTAAGTATATTTATAAATTTAGAGTTTAAATAATTTTTGGTAAATAATTTAAATAGCCTTAGCACTTTTAATTAAGTTAGCAGAAGCAAGGCTAAAGCGAGCTTAATTGGAAGTGTGACGGTAACAACCCCGCTTTCCTATTGGTAACTTCTGTTGTGATTTTTAAGGTAGGAAAACGGGGTGTTACAAGTTGGTATCAGAGCGTGAATCAAATATTTTTGAGTCAAAATTTCTTTAAAGTCAAAATAAATTTTTGAGCCAAAGTTTCATAAGAAATTTTTAAATATATATATATATATATATATATATATATATATATATATTTTACTTAGTGAAAAAATTGTGGGATGGGACATTATACACTTGCATTATGCACAACCCTTATTGTTATTTATGCTTAATAATTGCATTGTGCTCATGATAAATGTTTGTTTGTTAGATGGCAAATAATAACTTTTAACGCTAGGATGATGGAAGTAGTTCCAGACCTAGTCCATGAGCTAGTAAGAACTTGTGAACATGAGCGTACTCGAGCTGGACATTTATAAGATTATTAATTACAAAAATTACAAAACATCTACTAGAGGAAGTAGAGAGTAAAAACAAGTATAATGAAGAACACGAGATGAGAGTTTCGGCCGAAGAGCACCGGGATGAGCTCGACGCCCCTTACACGGAGAAGACAGAGGAATTGGTGGACGTAAAGGTGGAATTGGAGGACGTGAAGGTGGAACTGAAAGATAGCCAAGAGGAGAATAGTCGTCACTTAGCGACTATAGACAACAGAAAAGAATCATAAGCAGACAAGCCGACCAGTTGTACAGGAGAGGCCGCAAAGCAGTTGCTTGTAGGAGTGACCCAGGATCCTCATTCCGTCCTCAGAGCATTGAAGATTCCGAGGAAGACCTAGAGGAGGAAGAAAAGACGAGTCCAGTCCGTGATCGTAGCCGCTCTCCCGAGTACCACCCAGCAAGTCCATGATGTGAAGTTCACCTTAGACTAGATGTCATATATATATGTATATACTATTATAGTATAGTCTAGTATAGTATAGATCAAGACTAGACGCTATATATGTGTGTATCTATTTTAACTTGGAAATTTTGAACCGTTGTATCCAAGTTTATATAAAAGTAAAATGAAATTTTCTCGGCTTACTTGATATAATTTCTATTTTACATTAAAAAGAAAAGAGGAAGAGAAATTAGATAGATTATATCATTTAAATATAGTCAATTATAATTTCAAAAGTTGTAAAGATAGTGTGAGTTTCTTGGTAGTATACTCTCAATTTAAGAAGTCATTTTCTTATACTTATTTACCTAACAGAGGATAATTATACATTTTCATAATACATAGTATATGTGTTTCTAATACTAAGTAAATCTCAACTAACTTTGTCTCTTACATTGATCAATATGTTTATTAGCTTTAATCCATCGATATATTTATAACAGCATAACATAGAAATGAATTTTTACAGGGTATTTCTTTCTCTTTAATTATTTTTTTCCATTATTTAAAGCATATATATATTAAAAAAATATTCTTATATTTCTTAAAGTTAACTATATAGCTATTTTTAAAATTGTTTATAATTTATATCAATTATCTTATTTGAGTCCTATATGCAGATGAGTAGTTCAGGAACAAGAACATTTGACGAAAAATCTCAAATGCAATCTGAGATAAAGAAGTTAAGGGAAACTATAATCCTGGAGCAGTATTTTACGAAAGGAGCCCAAGAAGAGGTAATACAAAAATAAGAAGAAATACAGAGGCTGAAGGATAGAATCTTATACCTGGAAAACTTAGCCGTTGAACATGAGGAAATGATTAGCTCTTTACGAGAAAAGAATGAGAAATTGATTCATAAAGAATTTCCTGGAAAGCTTCTTCCACCATGATACGGAGAATGCGGCCAACAGCATCTTAGTTGGCGATGCCCGGAACCTTGGGAGTGTTTTCGATGCGGAAAGGTTGGGCATGTCGCTAAGGATTGCCGCCCCAAGATAGGAGGACCTCGGGAATATTAGATATTTAGAAACTCACTAATATATTAGACTATTTTGTATATATAAATCTTCAAACTTGTATTAACATATGTCGACTTCGGCTGGTTAATAAAAATATCGACAATTTTGGTGTATATCTTTTATTAAAGAAATATAATCTATTCTTTTTCTTTCCTTATTTGCATAAGTATTTCATAAAGATATTAAAAGAATTAGTACTATTATTTGTCATATGTACTGAAAAGTCCCTTGCAGATGAGCAACTGGGAAGTAAACGAAATGCTAGACGAGAAAGATCGGATGGAAGCTGAGATTAGAAGCCTTAAGAGTGAACTGCTACTAGAAAGGGATTTTATATCCTGGAATCAGAAAGAAATTCTTCGGAGAGACCAAGAAATAAAAGATTTAAAGGCCATGCTCTCATACTATGAAGGGCGGACTACTGAGCTAGAGATAAGCTTGAGAGACGTAGAAAGCAATCCCGTAGGACTCCCCATGCCGCCACCTTGTACGGCATGTGGAAGGCCGCATCTAACTTGGCGTTGCCCCGGCAAAGGAGTGTGCTTCCATTGTGGAAGGAAGGGGCATAAGTACAAGGATTGTTACACGAAGACATTCAAGATTAGAGAGGACAAGTCCAATAATAATATATTAGCTTAACTTGTACTTGTAAGCTAGTCTCGGCAAATTAGAATATTAGACTGGTAGTTTTGGAGTGTACTCTTGTTATTTTATATAAAAGAAAACTAGTATTATTTGTTTATATTGATTAACAAAAGCAATTAACTGATTGACTAACTGATGTTTCATAGGAACAAGGGGATTAGCACTAACATAAAGCCAACATGGCCGATAACAACGACCGTCAACAACAGATAGAACAACTATTGCTCACTCTCGGAGCAGTTGTTCAGAAGCAAGCTGAAGCAGGAGAACATCATGCAGAAACACAAGGGGATTATATCAAGGCGGTTAATAAGTTTCAATCTCCTCGATATAATGGACAAGAGGACCCAGCTAAATTAGAAGGGTGGATTGAATCCTTTGAAAAGCTACTCGAGGCAGTAGAATGCCCTGAAGAATATAAGGTGGGAGTAGTTACTTTCTTCCTGACCGGAATAGCAAATACTTGGTGGAGGTCACAAGAAGATCGCCAGATTACTTGGGAAGAATTTCAAAAGACTCTGAGAGAGCGATTTTATCCACTCAGCCTTAAAAATTCCAAGTATGAAGAGTTTGTTACTCTTCAACAGGGTAGTCGATCCGTGCAAGAGTACTATGCTAAGTTTACTGAGCTCTTGAGATTTGCTCCAGACTTGGTAGCAACAGATCAGACTAAGGCCCAGAAGTTTGTGCTTGGACTGAACAAGTACATTTGAAAGGCATTTGGTGGGAAACAATTTACAAGTTTACAAAAAGCTTACGATCGAGCTATAACCGTTGAAAAGGTGGAAGGATCAAAACATAAAGGAGAAAGCTCAAGACAAGTCCTCCAAAATAAAGGAAAATGGAAATTTGAGGAAACTAGAGATAACAGAGAAAGAAGAGATTTTCAGCAGAACAATAGGAGCAAGTTCTCCTATCCAAACCAGTATAGGGAGCCGGTACCTACTCCATGTAACCGATGCAGCAAAAGGCATGCAACTCGTCAGTGTCCACAAGGTGAAGAATGTTACCGTTGTGGCATGACAGGTCACAGGGCCAGAAACTGTCGCCTGAGGCTTGATCCTAACAGACTTCGGCCTGACTTGCGAAAGGAGAACTATTGCCCAGAAATGCGAAGGCCTCAAAACCAATAAGGAAATCAAGGACAACGTCCAACTTTCCCAACGAATCCAGGAGTAAACAATAGAGCTCCACAGAACCAGGGCAGACCCAACCAAGAAAGGTTCAACGTAGTCAACCAAGTTGATCTTCAAGAAGTTGGTGACCTGGTTGAAGGTACTTTTGAAATTAAAGCTTCTAAAGTTCGTACTTTATTTGATTCTGGAACTACTTATTCATTCATATCTTGAAGAAAATTATCTGAGTTGGGACTCGATGAACCACAGAAAATAGGATTAGGAATCTCTTTACCTAACGTAGCAGTTATTAATTGCTCAACGCATTATGAGAAAGTTCCTATCCGTATTTGCGAAGTTGAATTCCCTGCTGATCTCATAGATTTCGAGCTACGAGATTTTGATGTTATCTTGGGAATGGATTGGCTTACAAAATATCAAGCCACCATCAAGTGCGCCCAACAAAAGACAACAATGTATGGGCCGAATAAACAACGGATTTCGTATTATATGGAGCCCAAACGACCGACAACAAAGGTAGTTTCAGCCATGCAATTGGCGACACTAGTAAGTAAAGGGAATCCCCTTTATCTTTGCTATGTCCATAATTTGCAAGCAGAGAAGGTGGATCTAAACAATATTCCAGTAGTAAGAGAATATCTAGATGTATTTCCTGCAGATATCTCAGGAATGCCACCTGAACGTGAGATCGAATTCAAAATTGACTTAGTTCCAGGTATGGAACCTATATCAAAAGCTCCATACCGAATGGCAACAGCTGAAACGAAGGAATTGAAGGAGCAACTTGAAGACCTTTTAGAGAAAGGATATATTCGTCCTAGTACATCTCCGTGGGGAGCACCTGTACTATTTGCACGAAAGAAGAATGGTGGAATGAGACTTTGTATTGATTACAGAGGCCTCAATCAAGTAACGGTTAAAAATAAATACCTGTTACCACGTATTGATGACTTATTTGACCAACTCAAAGGAGCCAGAGTTATTTCAAAGATTGATCTGAGGTCTGGATATAATCAGCTTAGGATAGCTGAGCAGGATATCCCAAAAACGGCATTTCGAACACGGTATGGTCATTATGAGTTTACCGTGATGTCGTTCGGCTTGACCAATGCTCCAGCAGTATTCATGGCTTTGATGAATAATGTTTTCCAACAATTATGGACAAATTGTGGTTGTGTTCATTGAAGATATATTGATTTACTCCAAGAACAAGGAAGAACACGAACAACATCTACACCAAGTCCTGCAAACATTAAGGAGCCATTAACTGTATGCCAAGTTGTCTAAGTGCAACTTTTGGCTCAACAAGGTTGCATTCCTCGGTCACATTGTCTCAGCCGATGGAATATCAGTTGACCCTGCTAAAGTAGCTGCGGTAAAGGATTGGCCTGTACCAACCTCAAAACTGAGATAAGAAGTTTTCTTGGTTTAGCAGGCTACTACAGGAGATTTGTCAAAGATTTCTCAAAAATTGCGAGACCACTAACGCAAAATTTAAAGAAGGGATCAAAGGTTATATGGACACCCGAATGCGAAGCTGCATTTCAGACGTTAAAGAAAGGTTAACCATGGCGCCAGTCCTAACCTTACCTAATGAGAAAGACGATTTTGAAATTTATAGTGATGCAGGCTTAGATGCGTGTTAATGCAAAAAGAGAAGGTCATGGCATATGCATCAAGACAACTAAGGCCAAATGAAGAGAATTATCCAACTCATGACCTGGAGTTAGCTGCAGTTGTCTTTGCTCTAAAAATATGGAGGCATTACTTATACGGAAGAAAATGTCAGATATACACAGACCACAAAAGTCTAAAGTATATCTATACTCAGAAAGAGCTCAACATGCGCCAGAGGCGATGGTTAGAGCTAATGAAGGACTACGACTTAGGCATTACATATCACGAGGGAAAAGCCAATAAAGTGGCTGATGCACTAAGTCGAAAGTCAAAACATCTGGGTAACGCAAGAATCTTTCCGCACAAGTTATATATGGAATTAGCACGATTTGACATTGAGTTGGTATACCAAGGTATGCCTACTCAGCGAATCAATGCCATCACAATCCAGCCAACCATTTTTTACGAAATCCGAGAAAGACAATCCGGTGACGTCAAATTGGAAAGGATCAAAGCAAAGATAGCTCAAGGTGAAGTTATGGACTTTCAAATCCACGAAGATGGCAGTATCAGATTTAAAGGTCGTTGGTGTGTGCCAAAACCGTGCGACGACCTTAAGAGACATATCCTCGAAGAGGGCCACGAAACTCCTTATTCTGTACACCCTGGAGGAGACAAGTTGTACAAAGACTTAAGAAAGGTCTTTTGGTGGCCTAGAATGAAACGAGAGGTAGCAGAATTCATGGAAAAATATTTGATCTGTCAAAAGGTCAAAGCCGAGCGGAAGAAACCCTTTGGATTGGTAAAACCACTAGAAGTTCCAGAATGAAAATGGGATAGTATTTCCATGGATTTTGTCTCAGGTTTTCGATAGATTGAAACAATAAGATATGGGTCATTGTCGATAGATTGACAAAGGCAGCTATATTCATACCCATGAAAGAAACCTAGAGTATGGATCAGCTAACAAAGGCCTATATTGAAAATGTCGTACGAAGGCATGGGATTCCTCAAGACATTGTTTCAGACCGAGACCGTCGATTCGTCTCGAATTTCTGGACTAAGTTACAAGAAGCCTTTGGTACTAAAATAAAAATGAGCATCCCATTTCACCCAACAACCAATGGACAAACTGAAAGAACCATCCAGACTCTTGAAGACATGCTGAGAGCTTACGCTTTAGAATTTCAAAGGAAGTTGGGAAAATCACCTACCACTAGTGGAATTTAGTTATAACAATAGCTATCATGCTAGTATTGGCATGGCCCCATTTGAAGCACTATATGGTAGGAAATGTCGAAGTCCACTTTGCTGGACTAAGGGCGAGAATCCAATCCCTGTTGGACCACAACTAATTGAGGAGACAAAGCATGTTATTGAGCAAGTCAAACTCAAGATGAAAGCCGCCCAAG